>NIPM01000429.1:0-141269 GCA_002738285.1 Holacanthella duospinosa | reverse complement strand
GGTAATGAGATGGCCTGCACAATCTCCTGACCTTAACCCAATTGAGCATCTATGGGATCATATGAAAAGAGAATTAAAAATTCGACCACCATGTAAAGACAAAGATGAACTTTGTGAGAGAATTCAAGATATATGGAACAATATTTCAGCTGAAGTATGTCTTGAGCTTGTTAGTTCAATGCCTAGAATACTCGAACAGATCACAAAAACTAAGGGCGGGCACAAAATCTATTGATTTTTCATTTTTTAAAAAATTCGACAAAGCACTGAATCACCTACTTTCAACTTTGAGTAATCATAACTCTATCAATATTTAAAAGATATCTATAATATTTTTAATGTTATAGACAAAGGCTGTATCTATCTACCATATGAGTATTAGCTTGCTCGAAGTTTTACTCATTCATGAATTACCATTTAAGTTCGAATTTCTCAAACACTGAATCACTTTTGACGGGCAGTGTAGAAAAATCAAATTATCATTATAAAACGATATATTAAGAAAATAAACTTATATAATTTAGACCTAAAATTGCCGAATTTATGAAAACCTTTTATTTACAATTTAATTTATTTAAAGGACGCGATAGATCCTTGCGAAAACTTTTTATTTATCGACTCCCAAATTTTATATTGTAAATCAAAAGGTGGATAACAAATGAAATGGGATTCAATTGCATCAAAGACAAATTAATTGAATCATTTCGATAAAGAAATGATTCGACCCCGACAAAAGCTCTGCCTTTGCATACATTATCATGATTAATTCAGAGGGAAGGAGATTTTTGAAGAAAACATAATTTCTTGGTTGAAATAGTTGGAAATGAAATATTTAAATATCATTTGGTTGAAATATATGTAGAAAATTTTTATTTTTATCAACCAAAATATTAAAACTTTTCAACCATAATTCTTCAAGAATTTACTCATTTGGCATAATATGGCATAATATTTTTGAAACATAATTCAATTCTAATTGGTCGAGAAATTTTAGTTTCTTGAATGAATAAAATAGTAAGAATAAAATTAAATTTATGTATTTATCAACTTTACTATCCATAAAATATCTGTTAGCTATATTTCTTGCCATTTTAGTTGCTTCCTCATCCTATTTTCACTATGATCACTAATATTCTAGAATTATAACCGAGGCTTCAAAAATATTATGCCATATGGGACAAAATTTTTGGAACATAATTCTATTCTAATTTTAGTTTCTTGAATGAATAAAATAGTAAGAATGAAAATAAATTTATGTATTTATCAACTTTACTATCCATAAAATATCTGTTAGTTATAATTCTTGCTATTTTAAGATTCAAGAAACTAAAATTAGAATAGAATTATGTTTCAAAAATTTTGTCCCATGTCACAAAATTTTTGAAGCCTCGGTTATAATTCTAGAATATTAATGCATCATAGTGAAAATAGGATGAGGAAGCAACTAAAATGACAAGAAATATAGCTAAGAGATATTTTATGGATATTAAATACATAAATTTATTTTCATTCTTACTATTTTATGCATTGAAGAAACTAAAATTTCTCGACCAATTAGAATGGAATTATGTTTCAAAAAATTTGTCCCATATTTTTGAAGCCTCGGTTATAATTCTAGAATATTAATGATCATAGTGAAAATAGGTTGAAGAAGCAACTAAAATAGCAAGAAATATAGCTAAGAGATATTTTATGGATAGTAAATACTTGAATTTATTTTCATTCTTACTATTTTATGCATTCAAGAAACTAAAATTTCTCGACCAATTAGAATTGATTTATGTAAAATATTGTGCCATTTTATCAACCAAATACATTATAATTCCTTCAAAAATTTTCTTCCAGATTATTTCGACCCATGTAACAATTGAACCCAAGTAAACCAGAGAGTATAAAAATGCGAATTCTCGAAACTCGTGTTCTCATATAATTTTTATCAATAAGAATTATAAATAACTCATTTTGTCTTTGCTAAACCGAAACATATACTTCTATTCCGTACCATCCGAACCACCATATCAATAAGAAGTACTTTCCCTCCCTCATGTGTGCTTAATTCATTTAGATGCAAATTAACGCAATTGTAGACCGAAAAAAGGTAGCACCAGTTATTACTAAATATAAGAATGGGCCAAAAATCAGAACAGACAGTGTTGGAGAGATTATGCGCAATAAAGCAGTTAAAATGGAAGATGCTTTTTTTGTTTGTGATCTCGATTCCGTATATAAACAAAGTATTCGATGGCATCGAAGTCTGCCATTATTCACACCCTTTTATGGTACACCCCTACTCCGTTAAACCCGATTATATAGCTATAAAGTGCAATCCAGACCCTGTAGTATTGAGATTACTCAATAAGTTAGGAACCGGCTTTGATTGCGCTTCTAAAGAAGAAATAAGACAAATATTGGATATGGATGTTGACCCAAGTAGAATTATCTTTGCTAATCCATGTAAACCAACGTCACATATTCGATTTGCAGCTTCTAAAGGTGTTCGAATGATGACTTTTGATAACTTGGACGAGTTGGTTAAGATTAAGAAGAATCATACTAATCCAAATTTGGTTATTAGAATCCTAGCAGATGATTCGAAATCTTTATGTCAATTTGGTATCAAATTTGGTGTCCATATGAATAAGACTGAACAACTCATCGCTAAAGTGAAAGAGTTAGAACTCAACCTGGTTGGGGTTAGCTTCCATGTTGGTAGTGGTTGTTTTGATCCGTTAGCTTATGATGACGCCATCAAGAGATCGAAGTCAGTATTCGAGATGGCTAAGAAACATGGGTTTGAGATGAAGTTACTGGACATTGGAGGAGGATTCCCAAGCATCCTATCAGCTAAAGATAGTGGGTTGGTATTTGAAGACATTGCTGCCGTGGTCAACAACTCAATCAACAAGTATTTTCCTAATTGGAAACAAGAGGATATGGTCTTTATTGGTGAACCTGGTCGTTATTTCGTTTCTGGTGCTTATAGTCTGAGTACGAACATTACATCACGCAGAGAAATCATTGCTGAAGGGAAAGCTAATGAATACATGTATTACATCAATGACGGTGTTTATGGTAGCTTCAATTGTTTGATTTATGACCATGTAGTAATTAGACCAAAAGTGCTCCTTTCCTCTCATTATGACGATACAGATGGGGATTATGAATCTAGTATTTGGGGCCCTACTTGTGATTCTATGGATTTGATTTCTAAATCTACTGTTTTGCCAAAGTTAGAAGTTGATGATTGGCTTTATTTTGGCGATATGGGTGCTTATACTATTTGTGCGGCGTCGGAGTTTAATGGTTTTAAAAGATCGATTATTTTTTATACGGATACTGGAGTTGAGAGTTTCGTTAAGAATTTACTTTTGGATTATTAAATCTTTATTATTTATTGATCATACTTTTATTGATTTTCTGAGCAAATTATTATAAAATTACATTATTCATTATCCATTTCTTTCTGAATAAATGCTTATGATCTTGAGTTTCTTCATTGACCAGTTTTTGAAAATTCGCGATCAAAGATTGAGTCGATAATCAGCGAAGAAAATGCTAATCAAAGCAACAATACGACAATACGCGAAGAAACGCATAAAGAAAACGATATCTAACAACAAAAACATAAATCACAAAATAACTAATAGTATAAATGAAAAAGAAGGGAAGTTTGAAGGAAGAGATCCACCAAAATACGATCCTTCTTGGGAATTACCAATAGATCAACCAAATAAAACTATTAACAATGAAAAATCTATAGAAAAGTGTGGACAAATAAAAGATAGGTATGAACGCGGTACGACAGAAGGCAAATTTGCCAAAAATTATTCGAAACAAATTATGATACCCAAAGAAATAAAAGACATATTATCGAAATTGTTAGAGAGTCTCCCATGATATATTTATATGTTTATTTTAGACAAACCTTATATTAGAGAAGAATCCTTAAAGATTTTCGCTTCCTTAAGATCTACTGTTGGATATTCCAGACTTTACCCAGAACTGAAAAGTAACTCACATTTAAACAAAATTTTAAAGGAAATATTATAGTCAAGAAAGATAATAGTCGAACTAAAGACCAAAAATCTAATTTACAATCTTCAATAGTCTCTTTTAGAGCCCAAGACGAGGTTTTAGATCCATTTAATCTCACATATAACGAAAAAGAATGTTTCGCTTATTTAGCTAGTCGATTCTGTTCAAGTTATTCTATACAGATGAATATAATGCAAGAAGTAAAGAAAATATACCCTCAATTCCAACCAACAAGTTTATATGATTTTGGTGCTGGACCTGCAACTTCATTTTGGTTTTTTTTCTTTTATTAATTTGATTGGTAGGGTTACAAATGAAGTTTGGGACAGTATCAAGAATTATTATGGTATTGATATTTCCACCTCGATGATCTCGGTGGGATACAAATTATTCGATGGTATCAATCCAAACTCCTCTAATTTTAATAATTATAGAACTGAAGTTAATTGGATATAACCAGATGACCGATGCTGCTTTCAAATATTCTGAATTTATGGACTTTCAATCTAATGTATCACCATCTAATTTTTTACCATTTCAAAGCAAGATAAACACGATCTAACCACTTCAGCATTTTCTTTAGGCGAATTACCTAATGACAGTTTGAGGATTCAAGTGATTGACAATTTGTGGAAACTTACCAATGATATAATGATATTAATTGAGAGAGGGTCACCAGAAGGACATAGATGCATTCAATTAGCTAGAGAACATGTACTTAAGATATCAAATCATGAATGTTATATTGCTGCACCAGTAAAAACATTGTACGTTTATTCTTGGTTTATTTAGTGTCCTCATGATCTCGTTTGTCCGCTCTCAGTTAGTGGTGGTTGGTGCCATTTCTATCAGAAAACTGTTAGACCGTCTTTTATGGTATTCAATTTTCCCTTGATATTAGATGTTGGCCAAAAATAGCAAACGAAATGACGAGAATTCAGGCTTTAGTTATGTAGTGATAAAAAGAGGTAAGAGATCACAATATAATAAGAAAATCGGTATCTCTTCTTTCCAGATAAATAACCATGTTGATTTTTATAGAACATAGTGATATTAGTAATCATCCTCATTGGTCCCGCATTGTAGAGAATCCGAATAAAGGTTCAGGTCATGTAGATCTGAAAACTTGTTCTAATAATGGAGAAATAGAAGAATATACAATATCGAAAAAATGGAGTATACCGATTTATAGGGATGCCAAAAAGGCCAAAATAGGTGAATTATTCCCACATAAATTTTTGAAAGAAAGTTTATAAATAAAAAGCAACTTTTTTATATATGAAAAGATTTAAATCGATGATGAGTTCTTTTTTTATTAATCAAGAGAAATCCATATTCGTGTATTTTGTTTCATCAAAAAACCTTGCCTCGATTTGAGAGCCATAAAAAATAAATCCATTTAGTTCATTAAGTGCAGTGGAAGCAGATAAAATCGAATCATATAAAACATAAAGATTGAAATCATGATTAGGAGTCTATAAAAATAAATTGATGCTAGGACTTGATATATGTGATAACTTTGAATTTTGCCAAACTGGGAACAAAATTGGATTATTCCAGTTTCTATTTCTTCCATGAGCTGAAGATCTTTAATCTAAAGATAATATCAATAATAATTACAATATTAGACAATAAGATGACTTTAGTAACCCGGCTGAATGTCGTATTTTGTATATATAACGAGTTTATTTGACTTAATCTTTCTCTATTTATAAACTCATCTTTTCTTGCTAAATCGAGATTTATACTATTGGAAGTCGAAAGTATTTCATCCATAGATTCTCCATCTACATCTTCCTCCAAAGGTCGTTTTAAGGAATCTAGAAGAAACATTAAATGAAATTTATCTACCTGTCTCTGAATCATAACTGCTCGATCTATATTTTCTTTTATAAGGAATATCCGATTCATAACTCATTCTTAAGCCTTTATCGGAAGTATTGTTGGCTATCTTTTCACTCAAGTGCTCCATAGGTCTTTCATTGAAATTTCTTCTATTAAATTTTGATTTACATTGTTCTTCCTTTATAACATGATAGTTATTAGATTTAAATGGATTATATTCTTTCCCGGTTATAGGTACCAAGATAGAACGTTCAAATAAAGAAATCGTTTGCTCTTCATCGGAATTTGGAATCTCATTTTGAATTGGTTCCTCAATTACACCAGGAACTAGGGTTTCCTATTAAAAATATTAGATAGAAATATCGAAACAGATTCTTCTTCAAACACTATAGGACTCTGAGTCTTCTTTGTCGGTTTCTTGGACAACAAAGTAATTCGAGGTTGAAATTTCAAAATTCTGGGATTGATATAACTGGTTACATCTAATCAATATCATGGTTTTTATTATGTGGGCTATTTTGTGGGGATTTAAGGTTTATTTGTTTACTGTCTTTGTCTTCTTCGTTTTTGTTCTTCGGTTCTGGGACATTTTTGTACAGTGACATTGGATTTGAAATTTTTTAGAACTTGTAAAAATGAATTGATCAATCTCGAAATCCTACCTTATGTTTAATTTGATTAGAACTATATTATTTTGCCCCTGTTTCGGCCTTCTATCTATATTTTTTGTCCAAAAAACGTATTTTGAATGGGCAAAAACAAAAAAGACAAAAGAAGTGATATAGACGACGTAGGAAGAAGCGAAATATTCGATAAATATATGGAAATAAAGAAAGCTAAAATAGAAGAAACAACATCAAAAGAAATAGAAGAGATAGAAACCCAACTTGATGATTCTATGGTATTACATTTTAGTTTAATTTTATAGGATGTAATAGACCTGCTAAATAAAATAGGAAAAGATATGGAATGGACTGAAGAACAGATTAAAGACGATATCGAAATATTGAAACAAAATAGAATTATTAAAGTGAAAGATTTAAAATTATTGAGTAAAAGGAGTTGGAAAGTATACCATCCTTAAATAAATATCTTGGATATAGGAGATCAAACTTTTACCTATAGTTAAAGACTTGATTATCGAACAAATACATAGTATCCCAAATTTCTTTGAATTTGGTAGCAAAGAACAAGAAAAAGAAGAAACAAAAACATAATAGTAGCGATAGCGAAACTGAGCCATTAAAACCCAATACATCATTAAATTTAAGTACTTGTAATGGTAAAATTAAAATGCCACCAGGATCTATAATAGCTAAAGGGAACAAAATCAACGTATTTACATTAGATGGCAAAGTATATGAAGCAGACCGATACTGTCCTCACAAAAACGCTGATTTATCTAAAGTATCCACTTTAAATTGATTCGCGAATAGGGTTGGTTAAGTGGGAATAGTGTTATTTGTCCGAAGCATAAATGGGACTTCTCATTATCCGATTGTGGTAATTGTAAAAAGAAATCGGGATATAGCATTCATTCTAGACAACTTTTGGATTGGTAATAAAGAATTTTACTCATCTAATCTGTGTTTTATCAAAAATATCATTTCTTTTTTCTAGAGAAAATTTTTCTTATTTTCAATGACTGATATTCAAATAACTGAAGCTGAACAAAGAGAATTACAACAAGTTTTAGTACAAGAAGAGCAAAAAATGAACCTGAAAAATAGTGTACATGAAATAACTGGTCAATGTTGGAAGAAATGTATTATTGGTACACATTCAGATCCGAAATTGGATTCTATGGAAGCAAGTTGTTTTAAGAACTGTTTTGATAGATTTATCCAGTCTTCAGATTTGATTATTGATATATTTCAAGAAAAGAAATGATTTTAATAAAAAAGGATTTGATCACCTTATTTTTAATTTTCCCGAATTTTGAATCTTTATACTGAAACACTTTATGTTTATATAGAAAATCATAACTTTCTAGTGTCTAAGACTTGTATTATCTATTTTCGACCTAAATGATCAATCATTCCTCAATAGAAGGACTTAATGTTCCAACCTTATTATTTTTCTATTAATAAGCTAAAGAGTTGTATATATCTCTTTTATAACAGCTACGAACATTTTTTTAGAGTGATCATTGTTTTTAAGTTTTTACTTATTGATATGTGTTGAATAAATTCCACCTATGCAAGGTTTTGTCTGGATGACTAATTGAATTTGGAAATTTAAATTTGTATAAAATAAAATAGAAAGGATTAAACCAGAAAGTTTACAGATGTCATATGTTTTAAAATCCTTAAAAATATAAAAAAGCAAACTTTTATTCAAGTTGTGAAAGGATAAGTCTTTGAAGTTTTGGACTCTGTTTTTTAACAACCGCGTATATCGAATGATGCAAAGAATCTTTCAAAAGCATAGACTGGGATTTAGACAAATTTGAATCATCCAAATCGGAGGACGGAAGCAATGAATTGATAGTATCCTAAGAAAAAAATTCATCTAAGGGAAAAGTACGATAAAAGCGTCTATACATTGCCCGATTTCTTTGCTCAATCCTTGCTCATATTCTTTCTCAACTTTAAAGTTAAAAGACTGCAGATTATTTAAGAGACAAAAGCGAATATTCTCCTGGCCAAGAAGTGAAAGGGTATAAATAGCGCCTAGTGTAGATCCCCAAAATTTCGATCCGACAAATGCCCGAAGTAATGATTTGATTAATCTGCTTTGAAATCCGGCATAAATATCCCCATATTTCTTCCACAAAATCCCCATAATTGAACTTGCCCTTTTTCGAATTTGATAATCTGTGATGATAGTAGATGAATGATTTTCATCGATATCCAAATCATCCAAAACATTAGCACTCTTATCTAAATCACCTAAAGTATTAGCCAAGACACAAGACAAAATTGAAGGAACCAATTGATGTAACTAATAAATCAAATTCGTTAGAATACATAAGGTTCTATATAAAAACTAGGATTCTTTAATATAGATTCTATCATCAATAAACAGCCATTCAATTTATTCAAATCATCTAGATGGATGGAGATAACTTCATTCACAAATTGAAAAAAATAAGGCAAAAGTTGATGAAGCCCATTATCATTAGCCAAACTATCACAGGCCAAATCTCGGCTCTTGTTATTGCTAATATTAGAATCATCAAATAAATTATCATCTGAATTGTTCTTGCCCATAATCATACTAACAATTCGTTTGAAATAAGTCTGTAATTCCTTGCTCAATATATGCTTTATTGGTGGTTTAAATTCGGTTCCTTCACCTGCTTTATTGATGTTCTTGATAGAATCGGTTTGGCCGCTTTTAGAGTGCTCTAATTCTAAGAAAAGATCTATTGGGTTTGAAATTACCTAACAAAGTCGGATTCTCTGCAATCTTTGGTTGAAGACCCTCAATTGCTAACCAATGAGCTAAATAATAATGTAACAATGATGTACCAGTGTAAGATATTGGTGTAGGTAATTTAATGTTAAAAATATTGTTCGTTTTTGGTAAGCTCAATAAGCTATCTAGATTCAATACCTCTTCATCAGCTTTCAAATAATAAATATCGCTCTTCAAAGTAGAGCTATCGACTTTCTGAAACTGATTTTCCAAGTTTAATTTCAACTGTTGATAACCATACAAAGGCTACGAAATTAGAAACTCAAAGATACTTCGATACTTTTCGCCTTCAGCGCATTGTTAATATCTTCCATCATCAATTTAACTCTTTTAGACATATGCATGAATTTAATAGCTTCCTATCGCGATATATCAAAGAAGATCGGGATACTTGTACAATTTCATGTAATCGATATTCCACATCTTGAGTCAAAGCATCAATAACATTATTACTTAAATTTGTGATCCCTAATGATTCTACTGTTTCCTTTATTTGTAATGTGTTTTATGTATGTTACTTTTATCACTTCTGTTGGATATGCTATCGAATCCATTTCACAAAATGAGTTTCAAATGAATTTCGACTTTGGATTTTGAAGAGATCACAAAGGCAGCTTTTATTCAACCTAGATTGAATAAAACTTTATATAAAACCTAGGTTTGAATTTTTGGTCATCTTAAAATGAGTAAATTGATAAAACGTAAAAGTAAAATTTAATGAAAATAATATCTCTATTTATAGAGAAAAATAAGAAGGTTAATATAACTCCTATTAGCCATAATAGGCTAATCAAATATATTGTGATTGATTAAACTGATCTTCAACAGGCCAAAATAATATCTTGGTCATGTTTACTAAAAAATCTTATAAAATCAAAAAATATTGCTACTATCTTTTAAAAATGCTATCCAAGAGGTCAAATCGCTTCATTTTTAATATTGATGCACAAAAATCATATTTATCTGAAGTATTTCTTTCCAGATGCAGGAAGTTGCTATGGGTAAATGAAATCTATCACAAAATTATGCTCTTAGAAGACTCCATGAGATGCGTAATACGAATCTTTTCGTTTGAGCTCGACTTGTTTAAAAAGTTCGTTTTCGGTTAACCGACTTTGATATTTTGCTAAATTTTTATTCAATAAGCTACAGATTTTTTTGTATATTTTCTTCAAGAATTTACTCATTTTATCAACCAAAATATTCAGTTTTCTTCAAAAATTTTCTTCCATATGGGACAAAATTTTTGAAACAATTCAATTCTAATTGGTCGAGGAATTTTAGTTTCTTAAATGCATAAAATAGTAAGAATGAAAATAAATTCAAGTATTTACTATCCATAAAATATCTGTTAGTTATAATTCTTACCATTTTAGTTGCTTCCTCAACCTATTTTCACTATGATCACTAATATTATAACTGAGGCTTCAAAAATTTTGTCCCATATGAGTAATTATTTTTGAATTCTTTACTTTTATGAACTTTAAAAAATACTTCATCAGTTAAATAGGAAAAATAATCTACAACGTAAGGAATTAAAACATTTGATATTAATTACAATTAAAAATTAATATTTATTTGTTTTAATGTATTCATTTTGAAAGCTCTTACAAGCATTTTCATTTTTCTAATTGGTTGAGACTTTTCGATAATTCCTTATTTGGTATTTTCCTAAAATAGAAGCTCACGTGCAGAATCAACACTAAATGGAAGGAAATTTTTGAAGAAAACATAATTTTTTATTTTTATCAACTATAATAGCTTTTTATATAATTATTAAAACTTTTCAATCATAATTCTTCAAGAATTTTGTCATTTTATCAACCAAATACATTATAATTCATTCAAAAGTTGTCTTCCAAATAGTAAAAAAGTTCAAATTTTCAAATTATTAAACGGTAATACTTTTTAATGAGGATTATCGACAAGAAATTTGGATCAAATACTATGCAAAAAACTATTTTAGCACAACACATTTGAAAACAGATAACCGGCATTTTAAAAGTCGAGGTTCTTATTCAGTCCCTGATACTAAAGCGTTGGTTATCTAAATAGAATCCCTAATTCAAACAAAGCTAACTTATTTTTTTAATCAAAAAGTCAATGAAATAAAAAGTTGTATAGAAAGAACAAAGAAAAATGTATATAAGATTTTATTAAAAAAAGTATTATTCTCTTTTAATCCAAATTTAGAGATTTCGAATTTTCATAATTATGAATGTCGAAATGCCTCTATACTTTGGTTTGTGAATAAGCCGAAAACATGGTCTAAATACTTCTGAATGTTTTAATAATTAATACAATGTCTAAAATACTCTAAGTAGGAGCAAACGCCTAGTTGTAATATACAGATTATTGTCCTGTTTATTTTTTTAATGAGATGGCCCTAATAAATCATGATTGATAAAATATAAATCAACAGGCTATTTGAAAGATATATGTGAATAAATAGTATAATAGTTTAAATATGACTAAGGGTGTAAATAAAATAAAGCTAATTTTAAGGATTAAAAGTAGCCTGATGTATTGAATCTCAAAGATTGGCCTTCTTGAGCGTATTAGAAAGTAAGCAACTTTAAACCAAATATATTTGTAATTATATAATTTAGATAATTGACTGACAATTTTAATAAACATTTGTGAGAATTTCAGGGGTTGCATGTGGTCCAAGCCTAGAACATGATAATTAAACCCAAGTCTTTTTCTTGAGGACTTATATGGTAATTTTCCTAACTTTTTCAATAAATATATAACAGCTTACCCTGCGTTTTAGAGTTACTCTTGAAAAGGATGCCTCTGTCAACGAATTCATAAGTAAGCTCATCTCATTATTAAGTCACATGCTACCCCTAGAAAGGATAGGTTATAAACTGTGGATATAACTTCTCTAATTCCTTTTCATGGAATACTAATCGATATACAAAAATGAGCGAAATAGAAACAAATAAAGATTATGCTTGGGTAGCAACCTGTTCCATTTTAGTATTTCTTATGACACCAGCAGTAGTAATTGCAAATAGTGCTTCAGTGAATAGTAAAAATCGATTGTCCTCATTGCTTATTATTCTTATAGGAATGACAGTAGCACATCTCGAGTTTTATATCATAGGATTTAGTTTGATATTCAGTTCATCTAGCACTTCTACCTTCATTGGTATTTTTGATTCCTTTCTAATCAATACAATGAGCGACTTTGAGTCACCTTCTTGGTGAGCTTTGTAAGCCAACTAAGTGGTATTAATCTAGTCATATCATTATTATTGGTCGGCGGTGTGGAGAGAACTTCTTTCAGATCCATGCTTGAGTTTCTGTTCTTGTGGATTCCGTTTGTTTACTGTTTCCCAGTGTATTGGATGGCGGGACAAAAAGGGTGGATCAAAGATTGGGGATATCTAAACATTGGAGCCAGGCTACCAAATTTGATGATTGGTATATCGGTGTTGGTTTACTCGGTCATTATCGGCGCTAAGAAAAATAATAAAGAATCGAAGACGAGCAAAAGTAAGGCTACTTTTGGATTTCTTGTGGTTCTTATTTGGGTCACATGGATTGGGTTGACTACCGCTTCTACTGGTGGTGCAAATACACGTGCTTTGGTAGCTATTATAAAAACACAATTGTTGGCTTGTGTTTGTTGCTTAACGTTACCTTTGTTAAATGCTGTTTTATTTAAAGGAAATATATGGGATCCTTCTATGTATAGTAGAGGTTTAATAGCTGGTTTATTGGCTGTCAGTCCAGCTGCTGAATACATAAGATTTCAATATAGTTTGGTTTTTGGGTTAATTGGTGCTTTATTTTGTCTTTTAACCATCAAAGCTAAAGAATTCTTTAAAATTAATGAACCATATGGAATCATTGAAACCCATGCAGCTGGAAGTTTAGTTGGCTGTATTTTGGTAGCATTTGTCGCAGATTTTTCGATAGCTGGACTCAGTAATGGTCCTTCAATTGAAGGTGGCTTTATATGGCACTTTATTTTCCTTCAGAGTAGTCCCCATTTTACTTACAGGGGTTTTCAATTGAATAGTCGCATATTTTCAATTGAATTGTCGCGATTTGCAAGTGTAAAATAGATTCCGAATAATGATGATATTTAAAATAAAACACACAAATCAACGAACTATATAATATTTACAAATAGATCTTCCTTATTTGATGGTCAAACTTCTGAAGTTTACATAGAAATTAACCACAAGCAGTCTTAACATCTTGATTTGAGCAACTTTGACATTGAAGGAACTATAGCCAATAACTGACTAAAACGGTGGATAATTTATATAAATTATAATGTTTTGTGTATTATAAAAATTTAAATTTTACAATGATGTAGATTTAAAAATTATCTATCGCTAATAAATCAATCGAAGTCAATTTCATCCGATAATAACCAATTTTAGACCTCTTAGTAAAATGATTATATATTTTCTTATTGTATTCTTAGTTATTAAGGTGAGAGTTTTATAAATATTTAAAGAGGTTATTTATAGTGATTTCAAAAATGCAATAACGAATTTAAAATCTCATTTGAATAAAAACTAATCATCTTTATTTTCATATACATCGGTCTCGTCTTCTATAGATTCTTCATTAATGCAAGCGGGAAGAAACCTCATCATATGAAGGTAATAATTTTCACAATTTTGGTTAGATATCATACGAAAAACTTCATCGATAAAACTAGATAAATGCTCTTCGTCTCTTGGAGTTCTTGATCTCACGATGGATTTCCATTGTGAGAACATGGCTTCAATTGGGTTTAAAAATGGAGAATAAGGTGGTAGTCTTCGGACGGTATGTCCAGAAGCTTCAAGTGTTTCTCAACTTCCGGCGATTTGTGAAAAGCTACATTATCGAATATAAATATTTTTGTGCCAGCTCCATCTTCTTCGAGATTTTCAATGATTTCATTGATAAACCCAAGAAAGGTCTCTCTATTGAATGCGTTGTTACTTTTGGCATAGTGGTAAATTCCTTCTCTTGACATTGCACAACAAATGCTCATGTTTCGGCTTTTTATTTGCCTAATCTTCTGTATTGGAGCTTTCTCGGACGGAGAATAGCCGCGATTACAACGCATACTTGCTTTAAAACCCAATTCATCGATAAATATTATATTTCTACCATCTTGTTGGAGAGTCATGTTATAGAAATCAATTGCATAATTTTTTCTTTGCTCTATTTGAGATGGTCTATTACGTCTAACAGGTAGGTTAACTACTCATTTAAGGCTATAATTGAAATTTTCCAGCTCCCTGTGTACTTTTGTCACTCTACATTCTATTTCATTCATTTTAAAAAGTTTATTTTTCAATTCCTTGAGAGAACTGCAACAATTGTTTTGTATTGTAGATTTTATTGTAGTCTGACTGTTTATATTGATGTTTTTGGCTTATTTCCACCCATGGGCTTTGCTGTTCTTCTATTCTCTTCCTTATATGCTTTTATTATCCTCTGAACAGACCTTATTGAACAGCAAAAAGTAGAAGCGATATCAGAAGAAACATTTCCATTTTCATAAGATGATATTATTCCGTTTCTTATTTCTAGACTTATATTTTTATTCGATGGCATTAAAAGATTTAATTTTAGATTATTTGTTTATATCTTATAAAATATACTTCGCCATTTTTCTTATTATAACAGCCACAAAACTATTTATACAAGTAAATTTATTTTAATGAGATATCAAATAATAAAATAGCATTTGATTTCAAAATGATTTTTATTCAAATGAGATTTTAAATTCGTTATTGCATTTTTGAAATCACTACAAATAACCTCTTTAAATATTTATAAAACTCTCACCTTAATAACTAAGAATACAATAAGAAAATATATAATCATTTTACTAAGAGGTCTAAAATTGGTTATTATCGGATGAAATTGACTTCGATTGATTTATTAGCGATAGATAATTTTTAAATCTACATCATTGTAAAATTTAAATTTTTATAATACACAAAACATTATAATTTATATAAATTATCCACCGTTTTAGTCAGTTATTGGCTATAGTTCCTTCAATGTCAAAGTTGCTCAAATCAAGATGTTAAGACTGCTTGTGGTTAATTTCTATGTAAACTTCAGAAGTTTGACCATCAAATAAGGAAGATCTATTTGTAAATATTATATAGTTCGTTGATTTGTGTGTTTTATTTTAAATATCATCATTATTTGGAATCTATTTTACATTTGCAAATCGCGACAATTCAATTGAAAATATGCGACTATTCAATTGAAAACCCCTGTATTAAATAATTGGTTGATTAAGAGTGAGAATAATTTAGAATAATTTAGATTCATTTAAAATTTGGTAGAATTAAGAAGAGAATCAAAAAGTGACTACTCTAAACGAGAATAAAGTGCCATATATAAGCTAAAAACACTATTATAACTTAATTTATTATAAAAAATTGTCAATCATTAAATTTATACGAAATAATTATTAATATAATCTTATATTTTCTCCATAACGTATTCATCACCCAGTTCGAAAGAAAGGGCTTATAGACTTGTTTATAAATAAATTGTATCCCTATTATATGGCATTTTATTTTCGGAAGAGACATTTTTCGCGAATTAAAACAGACCCTAAATAAATTTTCAACGAGTTTTTTGGTAAAATAAAATAAACAAAAAATTTTTGCTTTAAATTAGCGATTATTAAATTACAGTTACTAAAATGAACGCAAGGTATTTACCGTATGATAACCAAAACATTAATAGTGAAGCATCACCAACAATACTCCAAAAATTAGTTAAGAATATATTAAAATTATTTAACAAAACACCAAAAAACGAAATATATGCAGTTTTATCGATAGTTACAGGCGAAATATCGAAAAAATATCTGAGAAAAAGTGGTTTTACTTTCTCAAACACTATGTACAAGACTGCAAAAAGGAAAAGAGGAGATGATGAAATAGAAAATAGGGAAATTTATCAACCAGAATCTAAAAAACAAAAAGGTGAAGATATAGAAGAGTTAATTAATGAATATTTGACCAAATATTCTGAGATAACATGCAAACTACATAGAAATCAGCCTGTATTAAATCTCCAACAATCTAAACTATATATTTATAAGAAAATAATGGCCGAAAACCCAGAAATTAACCTATGCTTGTCTACATACTACACTTTATGCCCAAAATACTTCAAATATTTGAAAAAGAAGACGGAAATGTGTGATATCTGCGTAAATGGTAAGAAACTTGAAAGGAGGCTAGGTGAAAGTTCTCATGACAAACGAGTAAAGTTATAAAAACCCCATGCTGAGTTANCTAGAGGACTTGGAGCATGATTAATGCGTGGTAGTCATGGATTTCAAACAGAACTTCAAGATTGGTGGGGGACCTGTGGAAATATCCCAAGCATACTACAACAAATCTTCTGTATCTTGTCTCGGCTTCTGTGTCATCTATAAAGTGGCGGAAGAAATAAAGAGGAGCTACTATAACTACCTCTCAGAAGTTATTAGTCATGATTCCCACTATGTCAAGAACTGCCTCAGGAAACTGGAGAAGGCAAAGCTGAGAAGTTTCTCTAAAATACATTTTTGGTCAGATAATGTAGGCCATTTTAGATCCGAGGAATTAAGGAGTTATATACTCTTGGAGCTACCTACTAATAATTACTTCACCTCCCAGAATTTCTTTGCAGAATATCACGGAAAGTTAGATATAGACGGGCACTTCGGACTTCTGCAGAAAGTCTTCGGCGAATTCGAAAGAAAGAATCATGTGGATTCTATATACCTTGTGTCTTACTGTTTCTAGGAGTTTTTCTTAGAGGCCGACACCGATGTCTACTTTGAGATCTACGAAGACCCTGGTAGAGAGGACCTGGTACAAAAGCTCCGCATAAAGGATGCTAAGCAATACATGTCTCTCTACGCCGACTTAGGTACCATTTATGGAAATTCGGTATCTACATTCCAGGGGTCAAACCATCGTAGGCTGAGGTATAAGGTGGTCCGCTCCAGAGAGAGGAGGGAAAAAAGTACGCCCCTAAACTGAAACCAGATAACAGCTGGGCGGTTTCCTCCTCTCAATTAAACACCATTGGTAAAAGGGTGGTGCTCAAAACCTAAATATGGGAAGATGGGCAATCCAAGGAGTATAGCGTTGACTGGGAGCTGCTATACTTCTCCCCCTAATGTGATTACCTTGTCGACCTCGGTTGGTACCGCTCTCCGTGATCTAATCAAAAAAACTGTTAGGTGGGGTTTGGAAACTTCAAAGCTTTAGTTTTCGAGCAAGTCGGAGAAATTAGTTGAAAAAGCTTGGAAAATTTGAGAATTCGTAAATCCGTTAGTGGACGCGTCGTTTGAAGATTGACCAAGAAAAAAAGTGGCCTCATAAACTATTTCCCCTCCAAAAATATACTCAGGAGACTACGTTTCAGAGGAATTTATGAAGTCGAGTCGAGATTTTTGGTTGGAATTTTTTGAGAATATTGGATTTCTCCCAGGGGTATTATGCCATAATTTTTTCTCTAAAGCTATTAATTAAAACATGAATTTCATAAATCTCTTTATATAAATTAAAGTGATTATTTTATTTATTTTCAAATTTATTATGTTAACTTTTCAATAATTTTGATAAACTTGATCAAAAAATAGCCCTAAATGAAATTTCTCGACTTTGAGTTTATCAATAACTCAGATTTATTAAATTATGGCGAAAAGTCGAAATTCTGTAACAAAAAAGTAGGAATAGTATTTAAATCTAAAAATTCAATCGAACAAATTTGATTTTAGTATGTTTTTACTTTATTTTATCTATTCTTGTTTTTTAGTATTGAGTTTATGATAATTAAAACGAATTATTAGTTATTTTCAATTTTTAATTCAATTACAGCCGTAATTTGATCCAAAAATAGGTAATGCTTTGTTTAGTGACCTTAAACAGGAGATTAATGATCAAAATATCAGTCTTAATTCAACCAATTTTAAATGAATTTTGCATTACATTATTTTCATCTTAAATGGGGTTATAAATTTAATTTCGACTTTTAAAAACTGTTCTAAACAAAAATAAACTCCCATATGGCACTTATTTTCGTTCAGAGTAGTCCCTTTTTGCTTCTTTGCTTAATTCAACCAAATTTTTAATGAATTTAGATTATTCTCACTCTTGTTCAACCAATTATTTAATAAATAAAATGGGGACTACTCTGAAGGAAAATAAAGAGCCATATAATCAATTTTGGTTTCAATCTGTTACACTTTAAACGAGGTGTGGAGAAAATTTTCACCGCCACATTTTCTTGGACACCCTAATATGGCACTTTATAACTTAAGCTTATGATCTATAACGATTATTTTATTCACTTATATTATATCAACGGTAAATGAGGTTAAAGGATCAATATTGAGCATTCAGTCAAGTGTTCATATGCCAAATGTCCATAATTCAATCACCTTGGCAAGTAAATGAAAAATTAATTTTAGGATTCCATGGAATCAGTTCCAGAACCTATTAAAAAGGATATATTCGGAAACAGAATATTAAATGCCACTAATAATGTATTTGAACATAATGCATGGTAATTTTTATTGTTATAAAATTAGGGATCAAGTTGAATTTGAAGATGAAGATTTGGAAATTGCAAAACAGATTATAGAAATACAAAAACAAAACCAAGTTACATATGAATTAAAAAGTCAGGCTTGGGTGTTTTTATATTTTATAGATGAATTTTTTAAATTACCTTCTTCCTATTGGGATCAATTTTATTTTAATAATACAGATTCCTTCTTTAAAGATAGAAAATGGTTACAATATGAATTTGGAGAACTGTTTATCACAAACAAAGTATTGTTTAATGTTAATAGCTAGGATAATCAGGAGTTTAGAATATTTGAGATTGGCTGTGGTGTTGGGAATACTTCGTTCCCGATTTTAGAGATGAACAAAAATCCTAACTTAAAGCTCTATTCTTGCGATTATTCTGAGAAAGCAATAGAAATATTGAAAGTAAAAACCAACTATGATCTTTCTAGACTAGTGAAAAATATAAGGATGATAGAATCGAGGCATTTTGTTGGGATATGACTAACTCAGAATTGCCTAGTAGTATTCAACCAGGTTCTATCGATAGCATTACTCTAATTTTTTCTTTTTCGGCTATACATCCTGATCATTGGAATCAAGCGATTGACAACTTTTATAAATTATTAAAGCCAGGAGGCTATATTTTGCTAAGAGGTATGTTATTTTTGCTAATATTTTTTAGATTACGGAAGATACGATTTAACTCAGCTTAGATTTAAAAAGAATAGATTATTGGACGATAATTTTTATGTCCGAGGCGATGGTACTCAAGTTTATTTTTTTGAATTAGGTAATTTACTTTTTGTAGCTCTTTTAGATGAATTGAATAATATGTTTTCTAGAAAATTCAAGTCTATATTATGTAAGTTTGATAAGAGATTGATTGTAAATCGCGCTAAAAAGCTAAAGATGCATCGTGTTTGGATTCATTCTAAATTTGTCAAAAAGATGTAATTTCTAAATTAGAAAATACAAGGTCTTATAAATATTACATTTAATATTAAAATAATCCAGATATATTTTTGTTTTAACCTTTCTATCAAAATGTTAGGTAGATTTTTTCTAAAAATATATTTCATTGTTACTCTCTATATTTTTCTGGACAGCAAGACGAGGTTCCATTTATCTTGAATAGTTCTTTACAACATTCCTTCAATTTTTCTACTTCTTTCTTACATTTTTCCTCATTAAGATTATTTTTCTGTATGCAAGCCTGAATCGCACAAGCATCTTTCAGACATGGATTCATTTGAAAGATCTGAAAAATATATAAATCAGAAAACCAAAATTTAATAAAAACCCAAAACCGACGATATCAAACCTTGATGATAGTCTTGAGTCCTGCGACTGATTTTTGCTTTTGTTTTTCGTTGTCACAGAACATGTACCAAAGTTGTTCAGGCGTCTCTTCAAGGGAATCATCACTAGTAACATTGATAGCAAAACTATGAGGGATCAAAATTTTATCCGACACATCATCAATAAATTTGTTGACCTTGGTCAAATCCAAATAAGAAACTGGATATTTCTCCTACAAAAGTTGGTTTAAAGAATAGAGATTACGATTGGATCCTTATAAAAATATATCGATTCTCCTTGAATAACAAACCATCTTCTTTTCCAAAACTAAAAAATCAAAACAGAAGAATACAAAGCAACCGCCTCCTTGAATAGAAACATAACCTGACAATTGTGGTGTCTTGAAGATTAATAAGTGGAATTTTACAAGGCCACTTTCTTCAACTTCTTGGAATTGCATACGCAAAGATTCTCTTTTTTGCCAAGCAACTTTAATCTTATTTCTTGCTTCTTCAGCCAATTCTTTCTCTCTTGTATCATCAATACTGAGATCACCCATAGTAGAATCTAGAGCCATGGAATCAGATTGTGTAACCCCATATTCTTGTAAAAAAGAATCGAATTTATTAGCACCGCCGAGAGTAGAGATTCTGTCTGTTGTTCTATCTAAGCTTGAGTCTGAAATATCTGTAAAATATAAATAATGAAACGATACTTGTAAAATCAGAACTCAAGGTTTTGTTTTTCATAAAAACGTCTGATTTACAAAAATTATTACTGTCTTTAAATTTTTTGTGCCCTGAAATTTGTGTAGATTTAAGATCACTTGGAAGTTCTGATACTTTATCTTCTTCTGCGTCTTCTATAGGTGCAGTAGTGCTAGCTTGTAATCTACTAAGTCGTTTATCATCTTCTGATTCATCAGATTCTTGAGCCTTTCTCATGCTAGAAAGAGAGCTATTTTTAGAAGATGGCGGCTCGATTTGAGGCAAATTTTCTTGACTAGAATTGATGGAATGGCTAGGAGAGGTCTTTTTGGGGCTTTGGTTGTTGATCGCAAAGTTTTTCTTCTTTCCATCAATCGAACCTCTAGCTTCAATTGCAGATAATGCTATGCTGCTTCGACTTTTAAGCTTTTTTTCTAAATTTTCTTCTTTTATCTCATCAATCTTTGATATAACTATTTGAATATCATGTTCCTTAAAATTAAAAAAGATTTGTACTTTGAAATAATTCGAAATTGCTCTACCATGTACTACAGCTCTTGCTATAAGATGTTTTAAAATTTCTAATGGTTACCTCTTTTTACTCCACTATAAAAAATAAACTAAATAATATTATACGTTATCTCTTCCCTTATATAACTTATACAAACCAAATGTTCTGAATACTTTATAAGCCCATATTGTACAGGTTCTATTAAATGTTCCTTGAAGTCTTTAATTCCGCCAACACCACTTTCATACAAATACAAAGTATCTCTAGTATCTCTGTAACCTATAACAAGCCTAATAATGTAAAATATTTGTTTACCAGTTTATTTCTCCTTCTTTTATTCGATTGTATGCATTTTCGATATTTGGGTCACTCAAATCGCAAGCCATTTCAAATAACAAAAATCGATTTTGGCTTTCAAATATTTGATAAAAATACAAAAAATTGAATTTATTACTACGATAGATGTTAACTCGGGAGATTATTGTTTAAATATGTTTTGTTGGGTATCAGAATTTTCGCAAGAGCAGCTTTCAATAAAATTGTCTCAATAAAGAAGAGAATAAGATCTTAGGCTAAAAACATTATATCCTAAGTATATTTTGAGTAATACTTGATTGTAAAATTATATTAGCGCAAAACAGTATTCAACTGAGCTAATCATTGAGTTGAAAACTTGTTGAGTCGGAATCAAAACAAAAATCAAGAAATGGCAAAGCAAGCACTGAAAGAAAAGAAAAATGTCCTGAAAGCAGTTAAAGATAAAGTTACTTTGAAGAAAGAAGTTAAGACACCATATCTTAAGGTTGGTAATTTCAAGTATTTATAATATTGTCTTTAATCAATTTATAGAAAAGCTATCGTTAGTCCTAGTGATAAAATACTTTCTCCTTGTACTAAAAAGTTGTTTAACAAGAAGGATTTATTTACTAAGTAACAAAACTAACACGATTTATTTATATAGTGTATTGATAAGCCCAACTAAAAAGCCTAAGTCTTCATCCCTTTAAATTTTTCTCTAAATCTTTAAATGCTTTTAATGATATCTCTGTTGAAGTTTTTTTTTTGTTTTCCTGCTTTATATTATTTATTTTATTTTCTTTGTTGTATTCTTCTAACTTATTTTCATACAGCTTTAATTCCTCTTCATAAATATCGTATATACTAAATTTAGAATAATTAAATATTACCATACTGCACATCCACTTAAAATTAAATACACTTTTTTACCTCATACAACATAGGTCTGGATTTGGCTCTTCTGGCTTCAAAGGTGGTTCTGATTTTGGTTTCATAATACTTTTAGGTAATTCTATCTTTGACTTTCCATTATTTTCTGAATATTTTCTGATTCCTTTTACAAAAAGGGCTCTTTTTATTCTATTCATTATCATAATTATATTGTTCTAAAGAAAATAAGGAGTTATCGAAAATACCTTTTTCCAAAAAATCTCAAAATTACAAATCACATTTCCAAAATCTTGAATGTTAATAAATCAAATGATGATTTATCAATAAAATAAACTTTTATAAATATTATAACTGTATATGCATATGCGTATCTTGATTCTCTTCTCTATTAACTCTAGCTCAGCTAAGTCATCCAACAAGTAGCTTTCAAATCAAATGTCACAAAGGCAACATTTAAGTGCACCTAGATAACATATATGTAACTAAATGTATTAAATAGAAAATTTTACTCGGAATTTAATGATTCCCTAAATGTCACTAATCGTGGTAAAAATTCGTAGGTGAAAATGTTTATTGCGGCTTGCTAGTCTCAAAGATCCAAAGTTTATACGAGTTTTTAATTTAAATACATATTCAATTTATAGCTAAATTGGAAATGTATACTTCTAGAATCATCCCATGAGCCATTGTAAAATATGAGACCTACAGTTTGAATCGAATGTGTGTAACTACCTAAACTAACACAAGTTTTTATTATTAATTAAAATAATATTAATTAAGATATCCAATTTACGATATACCTATTAGTAGAGATCAATGATTTAATTATATATTTCTTAGGGAAAATTCTTATCAAATAATGAAACCTATTTTAAATATCTTACTAGTCGAATTTTTAGTAACATCGTTTAATAATCCAGTAAACAGACTTACTAATAATCCGAAAGCTACAAGTTACTGTGATAAAATACAAAGAGAATATTTAGAGGCATACAGATGCCGCAAATTACTTAAACTACGAGAAGACTGATGATATAAATCCCAAACAAAAATACTTTATCAATCATTTGATATTATATTGTTTAACAAGAGGAAAAGATTATTTAATAACGAAGACATATATTTATTTGAAACTTCAAGATCAAAAGCTGTTGATAATAAGGAGACAGTATCAATAAACTTAAATGTACATTTTGACATGAAAATAAATGACATTATTTTTGATGTTTACACTCAGAAATATGTTCGTGATGCTTTTTTGGATACCTTCTCATTCACCTCAACAGATTTTCCGAACATCAAAAATGGAGAGTGCAAATATACAATAAAATGATTATTAAAAGTAAGATAGATGCACCACCGAGTATAGGGTTGTGTGCATTTGAAATATGTAGGAATTTAAGGATTTAAAAACACTATAACTTGGGCTTCGATGATTTTTCAAATTTGGATGGATTCTTGGATCGTGATATATTTTTGAAAAATAAACCAAAAACACATATTATGTCATATAGACTCAAGAGATTCTCTATTTTATATACATACCTGCTTATTTGGATTTCAAAAAAACCATCCGAGAAAATTCGAAAAAGGCCACTCTCTATACCTTTTCCAATTTTATTTCAAACAAATGAAAATAGATTTCACACAAGAGAATATAGATTTCACACAAACAAAAATAGGTTTCATACAGGAGAAAATAGATTTCCACAAGCGAAAATAGAATTGGAAAAGGTATAATACACTGCCCATCAAAAGTGATTCAGTGTTTGGGAAATTCAAACTTAAATGGTAATTCATAAATGAGTAAGACTTCAAGCAAGCCAATATTCATATGATAGATAGATACAGCCTTTGTCTATAACATGTCCAAATATTATATATATGTTTTAAATATTGATAGAGATATGATTACTCAAAGTTGAAAGTAGGTGATTTAGTGTTCTGAAGAATTTTTAAAAAAATGAAAAATCAATAGATTGTGTGCCCGCCATTGGTTTTTTTGATCTGTTCGAGTCTTCTAGGCATTGAAATAACAAGCTTAAGACATACTTCAGCTGAAATATTGTTCCATATATCTTGAATTCTCTCACAAAGTTCATCTTTGTCTTTACATGGTGGTCGAGTTTTTAGTTCTCTTTTCATATGATCCCATAGATGCTCAATTGGGTTAAGGTCAGGAGATTGTGCAGGCCATCTCATTACCTTCATTTCGTTTCTTTTGAACCCTTTTTTATACTTGAAGCGGTATGAGAGGACGCATTGTCATTTTGAAAGTCAATTTTAGATTTGTCCAAGCCATACAAGTCAAATGTATACATCAGCTCGTCATCCAGAATACTCTCATATATCTCAGCATTAACACTGCCATCAATTCTACAAAGACACCAAACACCTGATGAAAGCATACATCCCCAAACCATAATTGATCCACCACCGACTTTTTTTTGATTGAGTAATATTGTGATCTCTGAGTGGTTCCCAGATTTTTCTGAAAGTTCTATCACGTCCATCAGATCCCTCTAGATTTACTTTAGTCTCATCTGACCATATAAACATATCCCAGTCCCTATTTTCCCAATTTCTGTGTGTTTTTTCAAATTCTGATCTTATTTGACGATGAGATTTTTTTAATTGTGGGCATTTCTTTTTTTATATAGATAAGATGTTGCTACATTTTAATGTGCGCAGTATAGTACTCGAAGAGGCGGATATTCCTGCATAGGTCTTGAGTTCCTCTGTATTTCTGTAGAGGTGGAGCATTTACCATTTGTTGCTAATCTTCCAATATATTTTTCATCATACTTATCTAAGACCCGAGGACGACCTATTATAGGCTCTGAAGTATTTTTTTCAACTCTATTTATTATTCTGGACACTGTTGCTTGTGAAACTCCAACAATTTCAGCTATTTTTCTTGAAGATTTTCCATTTAAAGCAAGTTCGCTAATTCTTGTTTCAATTTTCTTCTTGTTATACCAAATAAGCCTTAATACCTTCTGCTAAGAATTTGAAATAAAAATGAACAATTTTGCGATATTTTAAAATGTTCTAGAATGAAAATTTTGTAACTTTAAATAATTCGACAAAACACTGAATCCATCTACTTTCAACTTTGAGTAATCATATCTCTATCAATATTTAAAACATATCTATAATATTTTGAATGTTATAGACAAAGGCTGTATCTATCTACCATATGAGTATTGGCTTGCTCGAAGTCTTACTCATTCATGAATTACCATTTAAGTTCGAATTTCCCAAACACTGAATCACTTTTGACGGGCAGTGTATACCCTCATTTTAACTGTAAAGATCTCTACAAAACAAAAGTTAATAAAGTACTGTAAAATTTATATTATTTATTAAGATACCTAATTTCCAAATATACGCATTACTAGAGATCAGCATAATTGTTATATATTTCTCAGAAAAGGTCTAATTAAATAATGAAAACACTTTTAAAACTTTTACTGATAGAGTCTTCGGCATATTCGTTAAATAATCTAATAAGCAGATTTAATAAAAATCTTAAACCCACAGGTGGCTGTTTTAGGATTCAGTGAATTTTCTGGTGAAATAGAAACACTAAAAGTTGTCCAGAATCTGTGAAAAGGGCGGCGAAACAATAATGAAAATAAAAAAATTCGGATAAAAAATACACAATCAAGTCATTTAATATTCTTTATTTAAAAAGAGGAAAAAATTATTGAATATTCGAACACATATTTTTATTCAAAATTTTAAGATTAGAACGTCAAGTAAAGCTAGGCATAAGAGGAGAACATTTGTAAACTTAAATATTCACTTCAACGAACCAATAGATGAACTTAATTTTGAATTTTATACTTAGAATTTAATTTAGGATGGTTTTTTGGAATCTTCTCATCGATCTCTACAGATTTCCTCAAATCAGAAAAGAAGAATACAAATACACACCAAACCCCATTATCAAATCAAATGTAATCATGATGTCAATAATAGGGTTATGTTCATTTGAAATTTATAGGAACAAAAGTATGAAAAAATCAAGTGTCAAATAATTCGTTTGAATGCATATTTAGATAATGCCATTTTTGAAAAACAAATCAAAAATATTTATTTTGTTATCAAATTTACTTAATTTGACAAGATGATATTGTTTTATTTAATTTAACAATAAATGTAATCTTGTATATTCCTGAAAAATAAACTTACAGACATATAACCTTGCATGGGGTTTCGAATGGTTTACTACCAAAACAGTACTCTCCAAGAAACTCAAATTTTATAATAGGCAGATTAATTTCTTCTGATTAACTAACTCGATCTACATGAAGTTTTGTAATGGACGTTTAATCTTCTAATTAACTATATTTAATTTAAAATAAATCAAGCGAATTACCTATAAAACCTAAAACAAAAAGTAAAATATATGAAAGTGGTTACAGTATTGAGTATATTTTCCTTATATTGTAGAGTCAGCTATCCACGGTCGTCTATTTTTTTATCAAATAAAGAGCCATATACAGACAACCAATATAAATATAATAAAAACATCTTAAAAGCAAAAGTAAATTGCGATGCTAAGAATAAAATAAAAGAGTACATGAATCCATTTAAATGTACAATTTATATTCGTTCACTCAGAATAGGTCTATTTAGCAGTAATATTACGCCGTTTCACGCAAAGAGGTAAAGGAAAAAATTTAAATAAAAAATTCATTATGAGATGTAAAATGATGAAACTTTGTAATTTATATACATGAACCTTCTACTTTTATTACATCGCTCCATCTTTCAGCTAGCTGCTGAATACCATTCATATGACCCTTTATATTAAGTTCCTTGATAATACTCTCTAGTTGTAATTCCAACTCTTCCCAATTGTCATAATCATTTTCTCTTAACTTCCTCTTTAATTTACCAAAACAATTAAAATCAGGTGGACTTATATCTGGACTATATGGAGGATGATACCAAGTGCGGATTTTGTTATCATCAAAAAAATCCATTAAAAGCTTTGATTTATGAGTTCTTGTATTATCCTGTAAAACCATAGGTTACTTGAGTTTCTATCAGGTAGTCGTTTTAGTAAAACTTCATTAATAAAGTCTGTATAGACATCTGAAGTTACTGTCTCTTTAGGTGCACAAAGATTCCAATAAGCAACACCATTATAATACATTGCTACTATAAGCATTCTTTTTCTCTGATAGTTTGATTGTGCTACACTTTGTGGTGGGCTTTCGTCCTTAGTTCTCCAAAATCGAGACTGGTCACGCTAAGGTTGCATATATAAAGTAAGCCAAGTTTCATCTATAGCCAATGTTCTATTTATTAGGGTTTTTGTTTTGATAACTGCTGCAAATTATATCTACATGCTAATACTCTATGTTCTCTTTGTTCCTGTGTGAGAAAATGAGGAACCCATTGGCTCAATAATTTCTTCATTTGTAAATCTTCTGTTAAATACCGATAAACAGTAGCTTTGCTACAATTTACTAACATGGAAAGTTCGAGGCACGACTAGGCTCTACTTTGAGCAAGATATTCTTTAATTTTCTCAATTGTATTTTCTTTTATTAAATGATTACTTGTATCGCCTCCTCTAGTGTCATTAACGCAATTTTGGCCCTTATTAAACTTAGAAACCATATTTTTCACTGTATTATATTTATAGGCCTCTTTTCCTATCGTTTTAACCAATTCTATGTGTATTATTCCCGAACTGTGGCCTAGAATTACTCCAAATTTGATAAATACACGTTGTTCTTTATCGGTTATTGAATTTTTTAATTTTTGTAAGTTATCCATTATAGTAATTTAAACAAATAAGCTTTAAAAATAATGCTTAATTTATAGAAAATATTATATATAAATCTTGGAACTAGATATTAATTTGCATATTTATTATTAATTAAAATTTGCTTACCTTTTTGCGTAAAACGGCGTAATAGATACTTATTTATGAAAAGAATATACATACAAAGTAACGAATTTGGCATAAAAAATAGCCTAGGAGCTTTTTTAGAACAAAGTGAAACTATAATAAGCCAAAAGGTCTGCATCTCCAATTTCATTAATAATATTACATTCAATTTTTATGGAAAGGGAATTCTGTCTAACATATTTCTCGGAAAATCTATACTAGGAATCTTGGGATTGACTAAAATAAATGAAGGTAAATGCAAAAAATTTTCAAAATATATTAAGATGGACATCAATCCAATATTTAAGAAGAATAAAGGTATATGTAGCTTTATAATTTGCAAAAGTCTGAATTTTACTATTAAGATCGTCTAAAATGACAATTTTCTTATATTTCGATTAAATATACCAAATTTCAATATATTATTGCTAAATAGCTAAACAATTTTTTATCCAATTCTGGACAAACTTCATAAAATTATGGATTTTATGACGAAATATCACATAGTCACACATAAGCACACCATTTACTACGGAAAAAATAAAGAAATAAGAGTAATAAACTATTCAAATAGAATACATCAAGAAACTACTCCTCAAACAGATTCTACTCTACAAATTGATTTGAATAAAGTTTTAGATTCTAAGGTAAAATTCGCACTCTTCTATATTCTAGTTTTTGAACAGTCCATTATTAAATTTTAAGATGGAGAATATTTCGATTAATTCCAACGGCACTCTTTTGTGTGTTATTGGTCGCTACCAAGTAGTTGTAATAGAATTACCCATTCCAAACAAATATCTTGTATCATCAGATAGAGTAGAAATAAAGTAAATTACATTTTTATTTATAAATAGGGCTTATAATATTGGAACTTATTATCATTTACTTGATCCTTCTTCGAAAATAGTTTTTGCTGATTGGCATCCTTTAAGTAAGAATCAAGATGATTTGATGATAATTACATCCTATGGAAAGATAAGGTAGCCAAATACACTTTAAATTTTAGGATGTATAATATCAAAAGAAACAAAGAAGAGCCTGAACAGTATTTAGATGTTAAAAGAAATATTCAAATAGATCAAGTAGAAAATTTCAGAAAAATCAAAAAAGCTTTTTTCTACAATTATACCAAAAAGAAAAATTTCAATATATTTGATTCCACCTTAATAATTGTATTTCATTCAGGTGAATTTCCTTTTGTTTCTCCAATTTTGCCTTATAACAAGTACAATGTCTCTAATTTTAAATCTAAGTATTCTGATCAAGGATGATTATATCTCTCTTAAGTCTCAATCTTCTTTGTTATCTAATGATTTTGATGACATGAAGAAAATGTACGATTGGCTGGGTCTACAACAAATTATGCAGAAGTTTTTATATTAATCCGCATTTAAGTATTTTGCATATTGATATAATTAAGCATTTGATAATATAAGGCTCATAAAGAACGCATTCATTTTATCTGGACTTACGCCTGCTTTACAGGGATATTTCGTATTTGATTTAGACAATCATACAGATATTATAAAACATATTTGTATCGCTAAAGCTTCTGATGTTGATTATTTGATAGCATCTACTCAAGATTCAGTCTATATATCTCTGGCACCTTTGATATTCCCTAAATTCGAAGATTTTTATTATTTATTGGACTATATTTTCCAAAACACAAAAGTCTATCAAATACAAAATGAATCGATAACGAGAATTAATCCACACTTCTGTTATAAATTAAACGAAAACCTTAAAATCCATCATTCATTGGAAGATCCTTCTATTATTTATTATTTGTTGCAGTCCAAAGTGATATCTTTTCAATTTCGTCCCATTGAAGTGAGTGATGAAGAGGAAACCCTTATTGCACAACCAAATAGAAGAGAACACTTGATAGTCTATGATCCAGCTTACATAAAAAAGTAACAATCCATTTAACATCGATAGTGATTCCCAAATTTTACAACTATGAGCTATTTTTCTGATTTCTATACAGGAGAATTCTGGAATTATTTTATGGATGACGATACACTCTATACAAGATTCTTTGTTGTTGAAAAGCCTCCCAACCAAATTTCTTCTCAAATCGGGATAATACTCACTACTTTATATTCTATCGAAACTAGGCATCCTACCTCCTTTGTTCCGGAAATAACTATTTTGAATCAAATAGATGATATTAATAACTCTCAGATGGTATCGACCAACAATAAAGCAGATCCAGATTTTAAAACAGTAGAAAGTTTTGAATATTTCTTAATGCCTTACAAGAAATGGATAAGAAACTTGTATTTGATCAAATCTAAAATAATCGACCTGTACTCTTTAATTATTATTTATAGTGTCGATAAGCATAAAGATGATATCAAAAAGATTAAAGATCTTAATTATATTTTCACTTCGGTGCACAAAAAGACAACGGACAATTTAAATAACTTCCAAAATAGATTAAATAGTCTTATCGACAAGCAAGATCTGATATCAACAAGGCTGTATAAGAATAAAGCCAACCTCTTAAGGATTCTCAATCTTTCGTCTTTGGCAGATAAAGAAAAGACTATTCATCAAATGATTCAGGACATAGAATTGGATATTAACAAGCCTAATGATACCAGAAATTCGATAGCCATGGTTCTATATTTTTATTTATTTTATAGATCAACTCAACTGTTTCTAAATATATTAACTCTTACAGTGAGAGTTTAAAAGTTGAACGAAAATGCCAGTTAACCAAGGATATTATATCTAGGTCGGATAGACTGACTTTTGCCCTCAAGCTTGAACATTATAGTAAAGCTTTTTATGATTGGTAAATTGCATTGTTTGGTTTATGTTTTAGTAAGATAAGAATTGAAGACATCACAGAGAGAATTAAAAATTTAGAGAATCTAAAGCGCCATTAAAATATTAACTCATTTTATTTTGATTCGTTGTGTGACGTTTTACATTTTTCGAAATTTTTTAACTAATACACTGAATGTCGAAAATCAAAAGGTGAAATGTTCCTATAAAGTAAAATAATTTAATTATATCAACTAAATATACAAAATAATCAGATTTGGGTCAACTGAGTATTATCCACTTTATAAACAGGCAAATAAGACTGTGTAAAAGGAGTAAAATCAACAAAATGAGATATCGAAAACCATGTACCTGCAGCGATATAATAAGCCATAAGTACATCGGAAGTATAATGAGCCCTATTAGAAATGATAATCAAGCTTCCCAATACAGCCAATGTCCATATGAAGGAACAACCGATTTTCTGTGCTTTGGTGCGGCTATAACTGGTCCAAACCAGAGAGCATAATACTAAGATCAACGTGTGGCCAGAATACATACAATCTCCACATCGATGTAATGCAAAACTAGTCCATAAATCCTTCTTTACTATTTGACAATTGAGTCTAGGATCAACACAACTGGTAGCTGTCATTGTGGTCATGCGCATTACATTGCATAAAGTGCTGGTAATCAATAGCTGATGGATTATCTTCATTCTTCGATCACCTTTAGACAGCAAGATGAATATAAAAGTTGATAATACGATCAGAAAGTCGAATACATCGGTTAGCCATAAAGTGTTGGCTTTCGGTATTATTGTAAATCCTAAATCAGGCAGTATTTTATGAGTTTTATTGGACACGCTTCTGTAGCTTGCTATATTGGCAAATACATTCATCAAATAGTAACTTAAGGACCAAAATATAATTATAATCACAGTGGTTTTTAAAGTTGGGTTTAGAGTCAATCTTTTCATTGAAGTCAGGTCTAATTTTATGGGTTTATATGGTTTGGAGTTCTCCTGAATTTTAGGGAGCTCTTAAGATATTTCAAATATTTGTTATTTAATAGTCTTGTATTGTAAAATAACTCAAACTAAAGAAGAATAAACTTGTTTGAATTTATCAAATAGAATTGTTTATCTAAAAGAGGTTTATAAAACTGGTATTGTATCAAATTAATTCGCGCTATTGAAACTTCAGGTTTTATCCTTATTTGTGATGTACTTTTTTATTTATCCGACCTTAAAATATTAAATAATTTGATTAGTTTTTATAGCTATGGTTTAATTTTAGTTTAAAAACACGTTAAATTCGATAATATTGATCGAATTCATCGGTATTATGACTGTATAATTTTGATGGCCCAAATTGTTCGCAAAACTCGATTGACTGTAAAAGTTTAAGAGTCACTTTGTGGTTGATATATTTATTTACTTTAAATCTTGGCTTTGGGATGTAAATATTGTCGGAGATTTGTTTTTTTCGTAATCAAAGAAATGGTCGGATTTAGTGAAACAATTGGATTTAAAAGTTTGTATAATAAAAAATCATATAAAATCTTTATAAAAATATGATTTCTCGCTGTAAGTATAGCGTCAGGAGTTAATATAATATCATGAAATTGCAAGTTTTAGATAATCTTGATATAAATTGTCCATCAAAAAAGGCACTTATGAAAGATTTATGTTATTTTTATAAAACAGGATATGCTCAATCGATATAACATAATTTAAAAATGTAAATAAATTTATAATTTATTTTGACTTTGTTTTCTATGTGCAATTATATGGCCTTGAAAGAGGAATTCTATATAAGAAACAGCGATGAATCATTATTATTCTACAGTTAAGAAGTTCAGTAAAATAAGGGTTTATTTTTTTATACTCATTGTCTTTTTTCGGTTTTATTACTTTGTTATCAGGAATTTGTTGAATTCTGTCTCCAGTGATCAGATACCTGTGGATAGCACTTTTAGGGTAACTAACTCTACAAAAAACAAAATTCGAGGTAAATATTATAAAAAACTTGATATAAAATAGATAATTATTTAGTCATCTTTATAATCTAGAAATTACAGTGAAATTAATCAACCATTCTGGAGATCAATGTCCAATGTAATTTTAAAAATAATAAATAATGTTCCGGTTTAAATATGTAATTCTCAAGTATCCATTATTTATGATTTCCATACTTGAAAATTTTATGAACTATAGTCTTTTATAATTTATTTTTCTACATTTTTTTAATAAAATTTAATGAAAAAACAAGTTACCAAATTAACGACTTTATCCCAGAAAAAACATAATTATACATCTATGCCTTTTTCTACATTTAAATCCCATTTCTGGATCAAATATAATTTATTGCTTAATAAGATGTTAATTCTAATTGAAATCTCATGTTAACTATATTAGAATATTATAATCACACAAAATATATTTTATTTCGCATTTCATAGACATAAAGTCAAAATACGCAATTATGAAAGATGAAAGTTTAAATATCCATTATGGAAAATAACACTTCCAGAATGCTAATAGTCTTAAAATTTAGTTCGGTTTATATAAACAGCTCGAACTCGTATTAGGCTCTTTTAAAAGCCACAAATAAGGAAGTGATAAAAAATAATAAACCAGAATAAAATAAAGCATTCAAGGAAACAATAGAATATTTGATTCAGGTATATTACAACTATAGATAAGAATAATTGAGAAATTATGGTCTCTAGGGACTCATAATCTAGTTTTAATATTATTTTTTATCTAACGAAGGACCAAAGATAAGTAACACCTAAAATTCAGAGAATATTGAGATCTAAATAAACTAGTATTTGGTTATAGTATTTTTTAATTTAAAGCTCAGATGGGGGTGGCTACCCGATTTATCAGAGATGTATATCTTGAAATGCGACGCTCAATCTCAATAAATATGAGCTTATTGGAAAGAAAAAAGGAGCTGGATATATTTATGTATAAAATAGATTTGATAAAAATAGAGTTGTTATATGTTATTTTGGCGTTTATTTTCGATATAATGAAATTTAGGACATCCAAAGGTAGTCCATATGCAAGAAGTAATCATGGATCATTCTACAGTCACATAAGTTATTATAAAGTGGATATATCCTTTTATTCTCTTTAACATTCTGGGTATATAATCTTTATTTTCCAGTTTTGGAGTTATTTCCTATTTTGTTGGCAAAAATCTCGGATCAGGTCGGTTTTGTGATCACGGTTATCATGAAACCGACCTTTATCATATGGTGGGATAAAAAATATTTATTCTCAAACCCTAAAAATATGATGACGGCAGGATTTTTCCTGAACTTTATGGTTGGAATCCTTTCGAGAGACATAGGTAAGATAATTTCCTTTCTGAAGCTCAGGGGGCTCTTGAAGAGCCTGCTCCTGTGTCCTTTCTGTGGTGAGTCCATGAAATGGTGTAATAGAAAGGCCACAAATGATAATTTTGCATGAATAAGATGTGCAGAAAATACAGGGGAATGAGGTCTGTCAGAACAAACTCTTTCTTCGAGAACTTTTCCTCCGATCTAAGGCCTCTCCTCCTCGCCATCTACTTGTGGTCCACAGAGACCCCTCTGGTCAGGATCTGTGAAGAGACAGGGCTCTCAAAGGAGACTGTAATTTCCCTGCTGTGCTCTCTGATGAGGGTGTGCGGAAAATACTTCGAGATTAACCCAGTGAGGCTGGGTGGAGAAGGGATCGTCTGCCAGGGGACGATTCCATGTTCTCATACAAGTCCAAGTACCACAGGGGAAGGGGACTTGAGGAGGAGAGATGGGTGTTCGGGATTGTTGACACGAGCTACACCCCAGCCCATGGATACATGGAGTACGTGGAGAGGAGGAATGCAGCCACCCTCCTTCCCATCATCCAGAGAGTGTGTCGCCCTGGGAGTGTGATCGTATCTGATGGGTGGGCAGCATACCCCTGGATCCAGAGCCTGTGGTATGAGTACCACTTCATGAACCACAAGGAGAACTTTGTGGATCCAGTAATCGGTGTGCACACCCAATCCTACTGGAATAAGCAGAAGATGCAGGTGAAGAGGATGAAGGGTCTATGACAGGGGCCACAAAAAGGAATATTTGGATGAGATCATGTGGCGGGACAGGTTCCCCGATAACCATTCCTGAGGATGTGCGAACATGTCAAGGGTATTATACTCCAGGTGGTGTGGAGCTTGTGTGAATCAAGAGATTCTAGGGGATAATCATCCCAAGATGAAAATAAATATATTTTAATACTTTTTCTGTGAATTTGATGGTTGTCCCCTGGGATATAAAACCAATCTGATTCAAAGTCCTTTCCACCATATTATCCTTTTATACAATCTATCTGATGTGATTTTGTCATATTTCTTCTTGTGATCATGGAACCTACCTGTTGTCTCTAGTGATCACCAAACCGACCTGATCCAAAATCTCTGCGTAATACTTAGGCAAGTTACTCTACAGAAGAACAGATTAATAGTAAAAATTACACAAAGCTTCGTAAAAATAAGATTTATTCAATGGGTATTTATATGAGAGAAATTAGCTTTAATTTTTTACCATTTTGGGATTATAGGACGTAATCACGAATTCCACAACCACGAATTTTATCCTAAATTGCCATAACCACGAATTCCGTAGCCAAGAATTTGAACCACGAATTTTGAACCGAAAGGCAGAGGTTATAGAATGGATATAATGAGTAAAAGTTACAACGAACGCGAAAAGAAATGAAGAATAGTGAAAGTTAAAATAAGCATAAACCACTACGAACTCATACTATTTTTATACTAATTGCAAAATCAGTTTTGTAATCTAATGGTATACCGATTTCGATAATCTTTACAGAGAAAATGAGTAAAAGTAAGAATGAAATAGACCTATTTCATTTTAATGGTTTTATTTTTCTAAAAGTTCCAATTTTAAAACTTCATTAATAATTACATTTTTGATTTTGTTTCTAAACCATTCATTGTTTTGATTTTTCGGTTCGACCAATTAAATTTTTTGACGTACAGGGTGGTACAAGTAAATTTGGACACTCTAATTTTTGCGATGGGTGGTAATAAAAAATATATTTATTTAGCCAATTTTATTTTTTTAAAATAAATAACTTTTCAAAATGGAAAATAAAAATATAACTATTGAATATCAAAATAGAATAAGAATAAAATGTTTATTAGAAGCTGGAATGTCCCCTACAAAAATATCACGTCATCTAAAATGCTCTCGACAAACTGTTTACAATATGAAGAAAAAGGCAAAACGATAAAGAAAAAAGGGACTTGTGGAAATAAAAACTTTGCGCAAACACTAAAAAATTTATAAAGCGTAATATGAAATAAAAAACATGGAGTTTGTGATATAAAATGCGTTGCCAGGTTGGATTCTAGTTTAAGCTATCAAAAAGGTAACAAATCTATAAGTAGAAGAACAGTGTAAAGATATAGAAATCAACAAATCTGGGGAAATATGCTTATTCAAGACAAAATAAACCCCTTTTAAGTCAAAAAATATCGATGATAGAATTAAAATTGGTCAAATTGATGAAAATGCAGGGTTTTTAATAAAGACCCAAGAGCAATAGAATTAGTTGATAATATCTTATTTACTGATGAATCTCATATTCAACTTTATACCCAATTAAACAAAAGGAATAATCCATATACAAGTGAAAAAAGTCAGGTTCCAATAAAACATTGCCCAAAAAAACACATTCTATTATGGTGGCTGGGGGTGTGTGCAAATGGTTTGACATATTGTTGAAAAAGACCAAAAAGTAACAGGAAAATATTACTAGGACAAAATCATTCCTATATATATAGAAGCTTTAAAGAACCCAAAAGTAATTTATAATAAAAGAAAAGTGGCTTTTGTTCAAGATGGAAAATGATAATATGCAACTTTTAGAATAAAATTTTCAAAACGTATGGGGCAAAGGAAAATGGCCAGGCAATAGCCCAGATTTGAAACCAATAGAACATGTATGGATTATTCTTAAAGATTCCATCCATAAAAACCCTCGGTCAAGAAATAGGGAAGAATTAATCAAAAGAGTTGAAAAGGCTTGGAGCGAGATTGATAAGAATACAATTAAAAATATCTGTCACTTTTTTCCAAAAAGAATCCAAGAAATGCTAAATGCTAGTGGCAGAAGCACTCATTACTACTATTTAAATGTTACAAATAAATTTTTGTTATATTTTTATCTATAGAAGTTATTGAGATATTTTTATTTTATTAAAATGTCCAAATTTACTTGCGCTACCCTGTATTTATAATTTTATAGATGAGTGATAATGTGAGAAGCCACAAAAATAATTTACAGCTTACTAAATACGAATATATTTATGAAATTAATGGTACTAAACTAAATGGAAAGAGGTACTATAGATGTGTTTTAAATAGTAAAGGATGTAAAGGTAGTTTTAACGAACTAAATAGTGAAATTAAAATAGGGAAACTGCATTCGTATGAACCAGATTACGAGGCAATTGATAAAAAGACGTTTTATCAAGAGGTTAAAGAAGCTGCTAGAAGCTCAAGTTCAACTCCAAAGAAGATTATAGCACAATAAACTGGTGGAAAAGATTAATTTCTAATCAATGAAATATTAAATGTCAATGCACTTCAAAAACAGGCACAAAAAGCAAAAGCAAAGAACCATCCAATTGCCCCTTTGAACACCAACGATTTTGTTCTTAGTGGAAGCTATCTTCTTCCAATGAAGAACTTATCTTTTTTAGTTGTAGATCTGGGAGAAATAATGAGAGGATATTGGTTTTTGCTACTTTGCGGAACCTACAGATATTGTCTCAATCTGAAAAAATCCACACTGATGGTACATTTAAGGTATCATCGCAATTCTTTACACAGAAGTTCACTATACATGGAGTTGTAGATAGCAACCTTTATCCATTGATTTATGCTATGACTAGCAAAAGAACTGCAGAAACATATGACCGTATAATTAACATAATTTTAGATAAAGAACCGTTTTTCAATCCACGTTATCTTTTAACAGACTTTGATAAGGCTCAGAATAAGTCCTTCGAGGGAAGATTTGGAAACATAAAATTTCATGGCTGCTACTTTCATCTTCTTAGTTCTTGGACNAATAAGTCCTTCGAGGGAAGATTTGGAAACATAAAATTTCATGGCTGCTACTTTCATCTTCTTAGTTCTTGGACGAAACACATGAAGATATCTAAGCTACTATACAATGATTTTATAAAGAATATTGATAATTTCCGCCATAATATGAGGCGATTGATGGAATTGGCATATTTCCCCCATAAAGATATAACTTTTTGATATTAGTTATTAAGTAAAAGATAGTTTTATATGAGCATTGAAAACCATCCTATTATCTCCGAGTTCATTAAGTATTTTGAAAATACATGGATTGGTCCAAAAATTGGCAATACACTCCTTTATGGTAAACTGATTTTTGAACACTGTATTTAGAGTTAGCATAATTATGTAAAAGATGGATTTGATACAACCAATAACAAAGTTGAGGGTTTTCATAATGGATTTAGTAAGATTATGGGATGTGATAACNATGGATTTGATACAACCAATAACAAAGTTGAGGGTTTTCATAATGGATTTAGTAAGATTATGGGATGTGATAACTCAACGATATGGACATTCATTGAAAACAACAAGTTAGAGTAGGGAATTACTGAAACAAAAATCATACAAGGCTTCAAAAAATACGAACCCAAGTTGACTAGAGAATAATAAGTAAAAAATCAAAGATTAAAGGCTGCAGTGTTGGCGTATAACGAGAATGAAATATTTAATTATTTGAATAAAATAGCCGCTATTATTTGAAATAAATCTATTATTATCTCTATAAAGATTATAGAAATCGGTATATCATTAGATTACAGAACCGATTTTGCAATTGGTATAAAAATAGTATGGGTTCATAGTGGTGTATGCTTATTTTAACTTTCACTATTCTTCATTTCTTTTCGCGTTCGTTGCAACTTTTACTCATTATATCCATTCTATAACCTCTGCCTTTCGATTCAAAAATCCGTGATTGTGAAATTCGTGGTTAAGTCCTATAATCCCATTTTGGCGATTGATGTTTAAAAATTCAAAATTTGTTGGATAACCTTGACTTGGAGGAACATATTATTTAGGAAATTATAGATATGTCAGAAGCAGAAATAGAAGCTTTAACTTATCTGTTATCTTGTTTTTATCAACTTTTTTGGCATTAAATATGCAAATATTACTCATCTAAAATATTAGATTATACTGTAAATAATCTAATAGTAGTCAGGTCAAAAAAATCGAAAGATATTTACTAAAAAATATCATGAAAAGTCTCTAAGCACTCATTATAAATTAAAATAGGTTTAATATTATTAATAAGCATAGTGTTCAATATTTTTTTGTAATTTTACCGAAAAACTTCGAGTTTATTACAAACAATTTGAAATCCGATAATTATTAGATTTTTCCAAATATTAATAGCAGTATTGGTTCTAATATTACTCCGTTTTACGCAAAAAGGTAAGCAAATTTTAATTAATAATAAATATGCAAATTAATATCTAGTTCCAAGATTTATATATAATATTTTCTATAAATTAAGCATTATTTTTAAAGCTTATTTGTTTAAATTACTATAATGGATAACTTACAAAAATTAAAAAATTCAATAACCGATAAAGAACAAAGTGTATTTATCAAATTTGGAGTAATTCTAGGCCACAGTTCGGGAATAATACACAAAGAATTGGTTAAAACGATATGAGAAAAGGCATATAAATATAATACAGTAAAAAACATGGTTTCTAAGTTTAATAAGAGCCAAAATTACGTTGGTGATACTAGAGGAGGCGATACAAGTAATTATTTAATAAAAGAAAATACAATTGAGAAAATTAAAGATATCTTGCTCAAAATAGAGCCTGATCGTGCCTCGAACTTTCCATGTTAGTAAATTGTAGCAAAGCTACTGTCTATTGTATTTAACAGAGGATTTACAAATGAAGAAATTATTGAGCAAATGGGTTCCTCATTTTCTCACACAGGAACAAAGAGAACATAGAGTATTAGCATGTAGATATAATTTGGAGCAGTTATCAAAACAAAAAACCCTAATAAACAGAACATTGGCTATAGATGAAACTTGGCTTACTTTATATATGCAACCTCAGCGTGACCAGTCTCGATTTTGGAGAACTAAGGACGAAAGCCCACCACAAATTGTAGCACAATCAAACTATCAGAGAAAAAGAATGCTTATAGTAGCAATGGATTATAATGGTGTTGCATATTGGAAGCTTTGTGCACCTAAAGAGACAGTAACTTCAGATGTCTATATAGGCTTTATTAATGAAGTTTTACTAAAATGGCTACCTGATAGAAACTTAAGTAACCTATGGTTTTACAGGATAATACAAGAACTCATAAATCAAAGCTTTTAATGGATTTTTTTGATGATAACAAAATCCGCACTTGGTATCATCCTCCATATAGTCCAGATATAAGTCCACCTGATTTTAATTGTTTTGGTAAATTAAAGAGGAAGTTAAGAGAAAATGATTATGACAATTGGGAAGAGTTGGAATTACAACTAGAGAGTATTATCAAGGAACTTAATATAAAGGGTCATATGAATGGTATTCAGCAGCTAGCTGAAAGATGGAGCGATGTAATAAAAGTAGAAGGTTCATATATATAAACTACAAAGTTTCATCATTTTGCATCTGATAATGAATTTTTTATTTAAATTTTTTCCTTTACCTTTTTGCGTGAAACGGCGTAATAGTACTAGGGGTTTTTTGCAAAAAATATTGTTAGTTTTCGGCATTACTATTAGATTATTTACAGTAATCCTTCTTCTATTAAAAATTAAAATATCATATTGACGAGTATTCACCTAATGATTATACTGATTAAAGTCGGAAAATTTGTATTTTTATATATGGGACAAAATTTTCTTACATAATTCTATTCTAATTTTAGTTTCTTGAATGCATAAAATAGTAAATAAATTTAAGTATTTACTATCCATAAAATATGTCTAAGCTATATTTCTTGCCATTTTAGTTGCTTCCTCATCCTATTTTCACTATGATCACTAATATGAATGAATTATAACTGAGGCTTCAAAAATTTGGACCAAAGTTTTTGAAAGAAACTAAGCATTTTGGTTGAAGAATTCTCGAAAGAACTTTATTATTTTGGTTGAAACATTCTAATAATTACACAAAAACCTGCTTTGGTTGATAAATAATACTTGTATTTTTTATTTCAACCAAAATATTAAGTTTTCTTCAAAAATTTTCTTCCATTTTATGCCATATTTTCAAAATGGCACAAAATTTTTGAAGCCTCGGTTATAATTCTTTCATATTAATGTATCACAGTGAAAATAGGTTGAGGAAGCAACTAAAATAGCAAGAATTACAATTAACACATATTTTATGGATAGTAAAGTTGATAAATACTTAAATTTATTTACTATTTTATTCACTCAAGAAACTAAAATTCCTCGACTAATTAGAATTGAATTGTTTCAAAAATTTTGTCCCAAATGGTTTGATATGCTTTGATGTTATATAACAAAATGCCAAGCTATTCTGTTGATCATTGTAATCTGGGACAAAAGTTTTGAAGCCTTGATTATAATTCCAAATAGAACTTTTGCAAAAAATGAATTGGATTATAAACACAAATAAAATTTTATACAAGAAAATATTTATAATTTAAAACAATTTTTCTCAAAATTTATTGGATTTGATTTGATATTAATTCTCAGTTTTATAAATAGGATTGAATTAAATTGATGTGAAAAAATGAAAGAAAATCTAGGCCAAAATTTATCAAACAAATAATGGTCTTATAAAAAGGGCTTGCTATTGTTCTTATTCGATAAAGGTGAGTGAAGTCTATAAGGAATTGAAAGCAATAAAATCAGAAATCATGTTTTATTAATCAAAATATACATAAAATATTGAAAGCTAGAGTCACATAGTTGTTAGAATGTGGATTATTTAGGAGTACTTATATATGGCTTAGTACTACCTATTTAATCTTACTCCTTATACTGTTTTCCTTTAATCTATTTAAACATAAAATGAAAACTATCTTTAAATTTATTTGTTTTTATTTTTTAAAAAGAATAGAAACATTTTCGAAATTTTTTTGCCATTTAGAAGTATTGGTTTCAAATGTAAACTAATGAATTCATTTCGATAATTATAGACAATATAAAAAATTTCTATTAAAACAACATAAATTATATAATATTTAAGAAGTTTATTTAATAGAGTCCTTGAGGACTATTATTTTATAAACAAACTATTGCACAAATAGCATTAGGAGTCGGACATGGTCACTTTTGAGTAGTCGACTCAAAGTCATATGAGTTCGAATAGTATGGCTACAAGTCGCTTTTGATAATTGGAATCGACTACTTTACAAGCGAACCGTTTGTAGCATTTTCCCAGAATTTATGATAGACTTTCTCGGTTTGAATCTTTCAGGGAAAATAGTAGGTTCATGGTATTTTCAATATTGATATATTTAACTTTTGATTATTTTTAAGCAAAAATGTTGGATTTTGGGTCATTTTTCTTATTTTAACCAATGAATGATCGACTCATAAAGTAGTCGACTTAGGTCGCTTATAAAGCAAACAGTATAGCTCATCCACATTTTAAAAAGCCGGAGCTGACTAAAAGATATAAGCCGAGTAATTTTCTGAGTCGATAATTGAGTAGATACGAGTCTAACTTCTAAGAGGCAACAAGATAATTCAAGAATCACTAAAACTTCATCATAAATGAAGGAAAATATTGTAGTGTTTTGGGAAACACGGAATCTGATAAAAAGGATGAAAAGCTAATTCCTCCTTCCACAATTAATAAAATTAACGATCGAGTAGACATACCTCTGCTGTTCGGCACGATCCCAGCCCGTGATACCTTATTCTATACGACGAACAACGGAAACGCCAGTAATCGGGAATAAAGTGCTCAAATGTGTGTTTATTAGTACAGAGGGTAAAGAAGTGAACAAGAAACAAAGTTTTTACAATGAGAAAGAATTTGGGCAAATGAATTAGGTAAGTACCTTTATAAAGATATGTTCTATAAAGGAGCCGAACTAATTAACAACGGCTACGAACATCAACTATACCGAGGCGAATCATGGTATTTATGAGATAACGAACCGTATCCCAAAGACCTAGTAGCTATCAATCCTAGGAATTCGCAACTCCGATATTATTTTCATTGACGAGCTTTTACAAGAATTCATGGAAATACTCGGACTCGACTGCGAAATAGGAACTCAGCTCTGGGATAGCTTTAGATACTTAAGTAGGGTAAAGGAACGAGAAGGCCGACTTGGTAGATACGCTATATTTCATGCCAGTGGGGTAATAAAGTACGGGATTCGAGATTTACTACGAGAGCATAACGCTTACGGACATATGCGTCTTCTGGCAAGAAGATTCCACCAATATATGAACTCAGTATTCGGAATTAATCGTGCGAAGTGTGAGGTTTGATCGTCTAACCGTCCATAAGGACCGAAAATTTTTAATTAAATTAAGCTTCAAACTTTATAAATGCATTTTACAAATAATTTTGTTATATCAAAAACAAAGGTATCCTCTCCAATGTATATGTGATTTGCGAACCTATCGATACTCTACCTTCGAGACAGGACCAGGAAATTAAGCATACTCTAGGGATTTGCTATGGAAGTAAACCCTGACAACCCCATAGACAAAGTAACTAAGGGTACAGACTCTATGGTAATAGTGGGTCAAAAGGTTACCTACAAGGATCCAGATACCGTTCCCTGTTCGGAAGAGCGAATGGGCACGAAGGATAATACTACTTCTATGAAACGAAGTAAAATCTTATCAAATGTTATTAATTGATTTTATTTTTCTGTTATTGTTATTATTTATACTGAATTTTATTCTATTTTTATGTCTTAAAAATTGAACACAATCAAAATCGGCTTCAGACTTTTTAAAGAACATCTTAGAGGATTTACGAAAAATCCCAAAGAAATTGAATCATTTAATAAGTTAATCAATCTTAATAGAAGAATATATCATTCTGTTGAATGCCAAGCAGGATAAAACTCCGATTGTACCTAAAAATAAACAGAGCAAAATACCGGTAAAAACAGAAATGATCAAACTAGAGACTAAAGAAGCACCAAAATAGATCATTTTTGCAGAAAAAGAATCCAAGTCTAGACGAAAGTAATAAAACACAAAGCTATAAGCAAATATATAAACGCCTACAGATGCTGAAACAAAGAACGATCTCCACCACCAATTATAATCTTCTGCGCAAAGTTGGAAATAGCTCAACAAGATAGATACTTCGACACAAGTAATAAAAAGAATACAGAAAACGAGGAATAAGAAGCCAAACAAATAATAAACTTGATGAAACCAAACCGAGTTCATTATGAAATATAACTCCACAAATATGGAACCAAAAGGCAAAATTCCTCCCACTGAAATCACAGAATACCATTGAAGATACTTGCTTTGTTTCGGAATTTGACGCGGAATTTGATTTGTTCTTACCGGGTGAGATATTCTTTCTTTTTTGAATCCAAAATAACCACCAACAAAAGACAAAGGTGCAGAGACAAATAACCAAAAAGCGAAAAGCGAAAACAATGTCCCAAAAGGTATAGCCGCACTACTTGTCTTATAAACCAAAAAGAAATTCAATGTTATCATTAATCCGAATAAAACCCTACAAAGTTTTACTAGGAAAGTTACGATGGGAAAAGTATAGCCGTATATACCATATTTGCCTTCCATCTGGGGCCTCCGAACATTTTATACATTCTAGCGGATACATATCCGGCAACTAAAGAATAAAGCATAAACAAAACAACCAAGGAAGTAGCAAAAGAGCCTCTGCTAGAAGGCGAGAGAAATCCCAACAAAGCAAACACTAAAAATCAGTAAATCTTGATACTCAAAGAAGTCAGAAACATTGCAGATAATTGCGCTCCATTTCCAACTAATATACTTAACAATAAACAGTTTTTAGGAGTTCTAAATACATCACCATGAACCAATTTCCAACCAGAATCATCTTGCATATCATCATCAAAATCTAAAGAATTGTAGTTGCTTATATCCTTCTTCAAAGTCCTCAATAATATCATCGCAATCATTCCTGATAGAAATATTACTATTACTGATGAATTAATCAAACTATTCACAAAGTTTAAATAATAGATATACCTGAACCAATGTATAGTACTGTCTCCAGAATGTAAGTATCTATCCCATCGAGTGCCCCAAGGGATATCTGAAGCCTAAAAGAAGTTAAAAATGTTTGAAGTTACTTCCCATTTGACAGAATAAGTAAATTTAACATTATTATCTTGAGTAGTGCTCAAAAGCTTGGGTTTATTGCTCGTACAACCATTATCCCCAGGTTGTGTGTCATAACTTCTTGGTATGACGAAAGTTCCAACTACTCTATTCAAATTAGAAGTGATAGGATGATATTGAACAATAACATCATAATGATTAAAGAACAAAGGAACCCCTTCTGAACTTCTAGCTTCGCCAAGATTGAATCCCAATTTTACTTTCTTGCTATTTTTAGTTGATAAGTCTTGCGTTACCGGCAAACCATCTATTAACCAATTTTGTACATATCCTTTCTGTATTAACCTATTTACGAAAACTGCATCTTTTGCTGGGATAGTAGTCTCACATAGAAGAATACATTCTTTATTAACTTTCATTTCCAACTAAAACATAAATGATGAATAATTACTTGAAATGGAGATTCCATTAGTCTATCACCATATAATATAGAACCTAAAGACTCGCTAAATCTCTTTGGTTCTCCTTTAGGTTTACAGAAATGCAACCTGGAATCATAATAATCGTAAGGTAATATCGCGTTTAAAGAACCTGAAGTTTGTTCTGGTGTTAATGCATTCACTTTAATTAATACGGGTTCTTTTTCTAAATAATTCGTTGGTGATACTCCTGGGAAATATATGCTCTGTATTCGTTTTATTGTTAATAGTAGGATATGACTTTTCATTTTCGGGGGCAAAATTCAATTGGCAGAAATTGTTATTGAATGCACATTTTATCCAAAGCTCAAGTATGGTTTTTAGGAACTTTTTGATAAGATAAATGATATTTTCTAGTTATATTTTAATCAAGTCTTTTATTGTACATCAAGTCTGGAATCGAATTATAGATTTCACAAAAAATATAGTATCGAACAAAAATAATTATTTTATTAAATTTATACATTTCTAAATCAATATCTTGATCTATTTACAAGAAAGCAAGTAATCCTAAGTCAAAAGCTATTTTCATAGCACCAGCTTTACTAGGAGACTTGTTGATAGTAATATTATTTGATTTAGGATTAGGATTAGGTTTCAAACTTTTAGCTGCTGTTTTTGTTTGTGTGCTATTTCCCATACCTGACTCTTCCATAGTTTGGTTTTGCGATTTGTATGAGTCTGGCAATTGATTAGAATCTTGTTGGGCGCCTATATTGGTCTGGTCTTGAGGATTATTGATTTGTTGCGGATCAACTAGCGTAATTTGAGCTGTTTGTTGAGGAATTGCCTGAGCTTGGCCTTCCTGTTGTGCTACTGTTGATGTTTCAGATTGTGTACTGGGTTGGACTGGGACCTCAGGGTGAGTAACAGGCTGCATTTCTTGCGTGATAATAAAGGAGGCCAATAGTAAAATTTTCATTAAATTTAAAACATTACATCTTTCAGTATTTATGCGGTCGCTAACCATTTCATCTTAATCCTCTTTTAATCATTTTATCACCCGGGTAAGTTTTTGCTATAATATCTTAACTTTACCCAGTTATATAAAATCAAAAGCAGTTTATAATTTTTATAAAATCTATTTATTTTTTTTCCTTTTTATTTAGTTGAAACTTTCAAGCAGACTATCAAAATTGATTGGAAAATACAATTAAATGGGATCCAAAAATTGAGATTGAATAGTTTTGCACTTATAGTAATCATTTAATTGTTTAATTGTTTAAATCTTTAAACTTATTATATAAAAGTTACATTCTCTAACAAAATTCTCGAAATATTTTACATGATGCACCAAATTTTACAAATAAAATACAAAATAAATGGTAATTGAGAAATCACTAAACCCATATTATATAAACATATAATTTTATAAGTTAAAATCAAATTTTATCATAGTTTTCATGTTTTAACAAAAACAATAGTCTTTATTAAGTGACCATCGGTGACATTTTTGATTGAACACCCTGATCTCTATCAATTATGAAGCGAGATTTAATAAAAGCCATGTATATTTATAGGGTTATTAAATTATAACAATAGAATAGTTTTTCAAAAAATACATTTATGACCCTATAAAACAATTTTATATAAAGTCTGGGATTTGCCAATAAAATAGGCATTTAATTGACTACCAAAATATTAATATGGAAATATACTATTTTCAAAAGGAATAGGTGTTATTCAAACACTAAAATTTAAAGGTTTAAGAATTTTCGCCATTTCGTGCCTATTTTTGGATGCGAAAAAAGAGTAAATACAGGTTCACCAACTTATGATAATTACAAGGATATATATAGGCCCTACATAAAATTTGTACATTTGGCATTTTTTAAAAGTAAAAGTTAATAATAATCACCATCTTTAGATAAAACAATTTGACATATTTTTATCCATTCTAAAAATGATTTCTTAAAGTTTTCAGATTCTAATAAATAGATAATTGATTTAAAAGCATCAAAAAGCTCGTCGTCGGAGAGATAAATATCGCCTTCCAATTTATTTTTGATAGTAGGAAACAGCCAAAAATTACACGGGGATAACTCTGGACTATAAGGAGGGTGTTCTAGTCTTTTTACTCCTTCTTTACCATTTATGTAGTTAGTTACAAGTCCAGAAGTATGTGGCCGTGCGTTATCAAAATGTATAACCAAATTTGAAACAGAATGTCTCACACCCGAATTTTCCCATTTTTTACTAAAGGTTCAATACATGACTCTTTAAACCACATCGCATTGGCTTTTTCTCCTTTATCAAGCAAAATAATTGTTTCCACAGGTTTTTTAGAAAAAAAATACACACACCATAATTTTCTTATCAGCCATTGATTTTTTAGTAATTGGTTGTGGCGGAAAATCTTTTCCGGCCCAAAAAATGGATCATAGTATCTTAACCATGTTTCATCCCCGCTGACTAGGTTATAATTTTTTTATCTATATATCTATACTTATTCAAGAACTTATTGCAAAAATCAATACGAGCTTGTTTTTGATATTGATTAAAAGAAAAGGGAACCCATTTACAAGAAATCTTTTTAAGTCCAAGATTATTATTAATATATTGTCTAAATTTAGTCATAAAAGAGCTCATAACTCTAGCTAATATTCTAGTACATATAGCAGGGTTTTCATTAATAATTCGTAAAACTTTGGAATTATACTTTCCAGGTTCTGTGTTTAGAGGCCTTCCAGAATGCAGCTCATCTTCAAATGAAATATAGCCGAGTTTAAAACGTCGCATCCAGTTGTAAATAAATGATCTTGAAGGATGGGTATGTGGGTATAATCTAATGAATTCTTCATGAATTTCAGAAATGGATTTAGCATCTTTAAAGTGATTGTACACAAGTATCCTAAAATAGAGTCTATCTTTGATTTCCATTTTACTAAATTTGTTAAAAATCGAAATATATTTTTTGCTTTTTATAGAAATTATAAACGAGAAAAATATTCCAAATAAATAAAAAATTGATCAAAAAGACAAGAAAATCATCTATTTTTAAGCAAATATAAACAAAAAAACAAAATAAAAAACGAGCCCAAATGTCAGGACATTATGTGAGGCCTATACAATAGAAAATAGTATCATGAACTATGAACAAAGCTTTTAGTTATGTTTAGTCTAAATTTTAATATAAAACAACCAATAAGACGATTTTATCAAATGGTACAATATTTTTGAAGCCTCTGTTATAATTCTTTCATATTAATATATGCGGAAATAAAATGGTCAAAATCAAAATCAGACATTATGAAATGCATGTAAAATAAATTGAAAATAAAAATAATATATTCATATTATTTAATTATATAATTATTTTGTTGTATTTTGTTCCCTACTCTTTCAGTTACCGCAATATAATGGTTTCTTTTAAGTGGTCAAAATACAACTTTTTTACAAAGTAGTAATCGATAGGTTTCTCACATAAAACTATTCTAAAAATATAAAAACAACTAATATGAATTGTAAAATAATATTCACACCTAAAGGTTTATTTTTATATCTTTTTGTTCATTTTGAGTGTTTATTGAGTCAAATTTGTATATATTTTCTTACTTTTAGTTCTAAACTTTCTCACCATAAATCATAGCAACAAAATTTGCATCATAGTTAAAACTCTATTAATAATTATAGAATGCATAGAAATCAATATTTATTGAATTTATACTTGGAACTCCGTAATTTAATGTTTTTGGATTAAAAATTGTTATTTTTTAATATTTAATGCTCGATTTAAAATTCGGCCATTTCATTTCCGCATATATGGGAGTTTATTTTCGTTCAGAGTAGTCCCCATTTTACTTATTAAATGAGTGGTTGAACAAGAGTGAGAATTATCTAGATTCATAAAAAATTTGGTTGAATTAAGAAGAAAATCAAAAAGGGACTACTCTGAACGAAATAAAGTGCCATATTAGTGCTTCATAGTGAAAATAGATTGAGGAAGCAACTAAAATGGCAAGAAATATAGTTAAGAGATATTTTATAGATAGTAAATACATGAATTTATTTTCATTCTTATTACGCCGTTTCACGAAAAGAGGTAAAGGAAAAAATTTAAATAAAAAGTTTTTTATGAGATATAAAATGATGAAACTTTGTAATTTATATATATGAACCTTCTACTTTTATTACATCGCTCCATCTTTCAGCTAGCTGCTGAATACCATTCATATGACCCTTTATATTAAGTTCCTGGATAATACTCTCTAGTTGTAATTCCAACTCTTCCCAATTGTCATAATCATTTTCTCTTAACTTCCTCTTTAATTTACCAAAACAATTAAAATCAGGTGGACTTATATCTGGACTATATGGAGGATGATACCAAGTGCGGATTTTGTTATCATCAAAAAAACCCATTACAAGATTTGATTTATGAGGTCTTGCATTATCCTGTAAAACTATAGGTTACTTGGATTTCTTATCAGGTAGCCATTTTAGTAAAACTTCATTAATAAAGCCTATATAGACATCTGAAGTTACTGTCTCTTTAGGTGCACAAAGATTCCAATATGAAACACCATTATAATCCATTGCTACTATAAGAATTCTTTTTCTCTGATAGTTTGATTGTGCTACAATTTGTGGTGGGCTTTTGTCCTTAGTTCTCCAAAATCGAGACTAGTCACGTTGAAGTTGCATATATAAAGTAAGCCAAGTTTCATCTATAGTCAATGTTCTGTTTATTAGTGTTTTTTGTTTTGATAACTGCTGCAAATTATATCTACATGCTAATACTCTATGTTCTCTTTGTTCCTGTGTGAGAAAATGAGGAACCCATTTGCTCAATAATTTCTTCATTTGTAAATCTTCTGTTAAATACAATAGACAGTAGCTTTGCTACAATTTACTAACACGGAAAGTTCGAGGCACGACCAGGCTGTACTTTGAGCAAGATATTCTTTAATTTTCTCAATTGTATTTTCTTTTATTAAATGATTACTTGTATCGCCTCCTCTAGTGTCTTCAACGCAATTTTGGCCCTAATTAAACTTAGAAATCATGTTTTTCACTGTATTATATTTATGAGCCTTTTCTCCTATCGTTTTAACCAATTCTTTGTGTATTATTCCCGAACTGTGGCCTAGAATTACTTCAAATTTGATAAATACACTTTGTTCTTTATCGGTTATTGAATTTTTTAATTTTTGTAAGTTATCCATTATAGTAATTTAAACAAATAAGCTTTAAAAATAAAGCTTAATTTATAGAAAATATTATATATAAAAATCTTCGAACTAGATATTAATTTGCATATTTATTATTAATTAAAAGTCGCTTACCTTTTTGCTTAAAACGGCGTAATACTATTTTATGCATTCAAGAAACTAAAAGTTCTCGACCAATTAGAATATAGATTGTCCACTAAATAGGCGTACAAATTATCATAAGCATTTCTAATACTTTTTAATATAAAAGGCTGGTTTAATTTAACTTCAATAAATAGATAAAAATAATACTATATAATTTAATTTTTCTAATAAATATTTTATCCATGCTACATGGGCAAAAATGAGTTGTATCCAAAAGAGGCGATTTCCTTTTTTGAAAATCAAGCAAATTTTACTAATACAATTACGATTGATGGTTTTGTAGTTCAATATATAAAGAAAAGCGCGATATATGGTGCTATTAAAGTATATAAATATTCTCTTAAACTGTGTTACAATAATATCACTATTGGTCTGATCTTAAAATGGCCTATTTAAGATTATGGCGGCATTTTGAGCTGCTTTACGAAAAGTGCAATCATCATCATTTGATAAACGAATAAAACCAACATTTCCATATCTAAAATAAAATTTAATAAACCTGATATAAATACAAGTGCACCATGAAAATTTTCAAGTACGCAAAAGAATATAAAAGCATATCAAAATTTGTATGTCATTTTGCTTGCAAAAAATGGTCGAGAAAAAGACCCAAAATCGATAATGAAAATATACCAATGCTAATGGCGATCAATTGTTAATACGACGATATTGTGATAATAAAGATATCTGATATTACCATCATATTTACTGTTTTACAAAATAGTGTAACTTGAAAGTCAAATGCCAAATTTGGAAATATTCCAGAGCCTTTTATAAAAGGACAATATCTGGACAGAGGAATAATTAATGGACATAGTATTTATAATAGATTAATTCGCATTAATTATAAGTATGATAATAGTTTTCTTTTTAAAATTTTGGCATCTCTCCATTTATATTTATTTGTGATAGAAAGTATTATAAATATATGAATATCATAAAATTTTGAATTGATTCAAGTAAATTTTGAGTAGAACTTAAAGAAAAGTATGGAATGAAACGGGAATTTGGCCAACTTGATACCTTAGATAAATAATTGTATAACTTGAATAAAACATCAGTAAAAAATCTGTAAATTATGTATTTTAATATTCATCAATCAATTAAATAATAAATAAAATTTCACAATTTTTCGTTTATCTTTGAGATATTTTATTTTCATTTTTGTGCGGCTATTTAGTGGTCCATCTATAGAATTATGTTTCAAAAATATTGTGCCAAATTGACTTTTTAGGGTGTGAGGCTAACAAACACCAGAAACGTGAAACAAGAAAAAAGTTCAAAACGAAATGATAGAAGCGAAATGCGAACTGATGGGAGACTTTGCGATATTTATTCAAGGAATATTGGGTCTAATTGCATTCTCAAGTTTAATTATAAAAAGATTGTATGAAACTCCAAGAAGACCTAGGCTCATTTGGTATCCCAAATGTATTTTTAATTTACTAGGTTATTTGATATTTCTAAACAAGCAATAGGTGCCTCTATGATACATGCGTTGAACATTATCGCCTCAACAATATCAGGGACAGACAACAAAAAATATAAGAATCCTTGCGTTTGGTAACTCTGCAATATTAATACTTTTAAAGGTATTTGTTAAATCTGCTGTTGGATACTACTCTTGGTGTTTTCGTCCTTTATGTTGTATTGATTCTTTTAACTAGAACATTAACCAAAGTAGGAATAAAGGATTTGCTAACAGGACAATATGGCGAGCCACCTAATCTTATAAATTGGGGCAAACAATTGATGGTGTATTTAGTTAGTTTATTATTGATGAAAATAATTATTGTGATTCTTTTGGCAGTATTTCCAATAATCATCAGTCTGGGTAAAATGTTATTGTCTCCTTTGGAACAATTTAAAGATCCCAGATATCAAATTGTAGTTGTTATGTTACTGGTACCTTTAATTATGAATATTATTCAATTCTGGATTACTGATACTATACTTAAGAACACTCAAAACTATTCTTTGGTTGATGACCACTTTAGCCTTCATGAATCGCACAATTATTATGGTGAACTATAAAATAACTATTTATAAAAATTCCATTTTATATTTATACTTATTTTATGGAAAATCTATACATGTATTTTCGTCTTTTAACCCGAAAATCAAAACTTTCAAATAAACGCCATTGAGAGAGGGTTCATTCAAATACAGGCTTGGTTTTTGTCGCTTAAAATTCTCAATACGTATGTATTTTCTTGGTAAAATATGGAATCCTTAAACTTCGATGAATTTTGGACTTTAAACAAAGCCTGGAAGTTCTATAAGGAGTGATCGATGACCAAAGTGTAAGGATGGGAAATCTATTTTGTAAAATTCTATAAACTAATAAGAAAAACAAACACATGGAATTATAAAAACCAATAATAGTTTCAAGCAAAATGTCTCAGGCTTAAGAAAGATCAACAAAAAGAAAAACTATAAAATAAAGCTCAGGAAACATAAACAGAGCCACAAAGAATATGACCTGGAAAGCAGTAAAATCAAATGAATGTACAAGATGCACTAAAACTGTTTATCAAGCAGAGAAAAGAGTCGGCCCTGGATTGAAGGTTTACCACGACTTTTGTTTTAAGTGCAAAAAATGTGACAAGTTACTGAATCCTAACACTATGTATGAAAGTAGGAAAGAAATATATTGTGGACATTGTCACCAAAAAGACGCATTTACATCTTTCAAAAAGGACAAAATGGAAGAAGAGAAAGATGGGTCCTATAAATTGAGTTATTCTGATCTGGTCATCGCTAAAAAGGATAGATTTAGAAATGGAAACTCGTTAAAGAAAATCAAAAGTATTGCAAATCTGAAATCCAATCCATGTAATTATTGTCAACGGACTGTTTACCACGCAGAACTTGTAACGCCTTCAAAATTAATATTTTTAGATGACTATCGGACAGAAAAATTATCATAGTGAGTGTATAAGATGTAAGGATTGTAGTAAGAATTTGAGCTTCATTAATTTAGTTGAGAATCAAAAAGATATTTATTGTTCTCAATGCCACTCAAAAAATTTCTCTCATAAAGTAACTGATTTTAATTTTATTTTTTAGAATTATACGTTCGGGACAACTCTCAATTGTTGATGCTTGTGATTTTGTTTAATAAATTTTCATTTTATTCTATTAATTGTACATATCAATTCTTTTTATGCCAAAAGATTCGTTTATCATATTTTTGGGTATTTTGGGTCGAATGAAATTTATGATGGCATTTTATGAAAACATAAAATTTCAATTAAGAATATAATCTTGAAAAATATCTTTTATATATTTACACATCCTAATGAACTTTGCCTAATAATGTATCCTTATTTGTTTTATGTTTCAAATCATCCTTGAACAACCAGCAACAATTTCTAAATGGCTAAATTTTAAATCGAGCTGATAATGGATCTAAACTTTATATTTACGGATTATATAGATAGCAAACTACTATGTGCGTTATGTTCCAATCCATTCCAAAAGCCTGTAACACTGAGTTGTGAGCATACCTTTTGTTATGATTGTATACAGAATTGGAGTAGTTCAACGAAACAGAATCAAAAAGTGCCACGATTATTAGAACATTTATTTAAAAATAAGAATATGAAGAGCAATAAAATGTCATTTCAGCCCAATAAAATATTATTCAACAGCAGCAAACCTATTACTAAAGTCGATTGCTCCAATATTGGTTCTCATAATTCTACAACTGAATCAGACAGTAAAAGGAATAGCTACGTAGATAGTCCACTCAATTTATTAAACAAAAGATTGTCAAGGAATCAATTGAGAGACAGCATATCAAGTTTTGCGACGTTGCAAACTTCTTTACAAGATAGTCCAGCAGAATTTTACACACCAAGAGTCAGTCGAATAATTGAAAATACAGATGATAAACAAGATATTTCTACCTTATTTTGTCCTTTGTGTAAGAATCTATCAAATACTGCTAAAGAAGCTATACAGATTATAAAACAGGTAATCAATTAAATTGAATTAATTTTTAGCTGGGAAATTTAGAAGTAAGATGCCTATACTGTCAAGTATATAATACGATTTATTTTTTAAAGCAATTTATGAAGAGAAGGCAATTCGAGAATCATTTCGACTTTAATTGCGAGCATAAAGTTGTCAATTGTGATTTCGAAGGTTGTAAAGAAAAAATTCCTTACAAAAATTTAGAAGAACATAAACTGAGATGTTTCTTTAGAAATCAAGTAAATTAATACATCGTAATACATAATAGACCATAAAAGAAGAAGTATTTGATGAAATAATGTTTTTAAAATCAAATCAAGAAGCTGATGCTAGTCTCATTACTACTAATGCAAATGAATTTTTTCCTGGTGTTTTGTTTATTTATTATGTTGGTGATTTTGAACAACTTCCTGATTTTAGCAAGCTTTCTCCACAAGTAGCCCATCATTTTACAATTTTTTAGAATTTTGGAGTAGTTGAAAAAATTTACATAGACAACAATACAGAACAGAAATATTTATCTGAAAACAATCAACAATTAAATATAGGCTACCAAAAAGTTATTAATATTTTAGGCAATTTTGCTGTTAGATTTTTCGGATTTCTCGATATCCCCTATTCAACTAAATATACATTTTATCTAAAATCCAATGATGGGTCATCACTTTACATAGACGACTTTGAAGCACCGCTTATAGTTAACGATGGAATAGTAAATCTTTGGTTTGAATTCTTTTAGCATTACATCAAAGAGAAAAAAGCAAGCATATTATTAGATGAAGGACGTCATAGGATCAAAGTTGATTATTTTCATAAGTAATACAAAGAAAATAAACTTTTTAGAAGAGGTAAACTACGAGAGATGCCAGATACTGGTTCACAATTATCAATAACTTATTCGACTGGTATGGGTTCTATGTCTTCTATTAGCAAAAAACGTAGAATCCAATTTTCTAACGATCAATATAGCTATTCTTATTATGGTATCTCGTCATTTTGTTAATTGTAGATTGGAATAATATCTTGAAAATCGCAGATAAGCCTAGAAAAGAAGATGTAAAAACATATTTGTTTATATTTAGGTCGCATCAATGTCTGTCAGGCAGTTATTTTCGAAATTAGAAGTGGCTAATAGCACCATTAAATCACTCGAAACTGTATATCCTTTGTGGTTCAATTTTTTAGCTCGTGGAAGAAATTAGCTTGAAATCTAAGAATGAGATCGAGGGTCTTAATGAGCAGCTGAGAATTAAAGAACAAGAATCATTGGATTTTTCTAGAAAGTTAGCTAATTTGAATTTATTCTCCAATTCTAATGCTCCTCATAAAATACCAGAAAATGTTTATGTATTCTTACAAAATATTTTGATCAGTTTTATAGAATTGCGAAATAGAGACTCACATAGAAGATGTTGAAAATGTCAAAAAAGTAACTTAGATTGATTAATCTTTTTAAAGTTATACTTCTATTCTTTGCTTCTGAACGTCAAAGTAACATTGATATTCCAAAATATATTTTTATAGTTAAACTTTAAAGATCAAGCTATCACCATTGACCTTGATCCTCATGCTTTGTATAATCAATGTGTTGAATCTTATAAGTTATCAATTGATCGTTGGCCTGGTTTTATTTCTAGGATCGTTTCGAAGCAATATCCAAATCCTAAATGACTTTATACCATTTGTAAATCCGATAATAAATACTAAGTAAAATCAATCTTATTACATCCATGGTCATTTGATTTCGCACTAAACATTACATTTAGAGAGGTTGTAAAATGGAGTTTTTTTGAAATTTCGGAATTATCATTTGGACTTGATGCTTTTTTCAGTAAATCAAGTTAACTCACTTGTGTTTTTTTAGAAATAATGTTTTAAATGTTTGATTACATTTCTACAATATTATATTTTTTCGTCAAAGAAAACAAGGTAGATAGACAAGTACATTTTTAATCATGACGTCTCTATGATAAATATAGGAATTAGAAGGCAGGATATCTTTGAAAATCATCATTGATCTTGGATAAATGCCATAAACGCTTATCATCGATGCTTCAATTTCACATCAAAAAAGATTTTTTTGAAATGCACAGGCCAATAAACTTCCGACCACCAAACCCGAACTTAGCACCGAAAAGTAAAGAAGAAAGCAAAATAAAAAACCCACATTTACGTAAAAGCGTTATTAGAAGAGCTATAGATTATAATTCCTTTTTGGTTCGACAAAAATTAGTATACCATTTCATTTTATATTGTAGAATGGATATAGGATTAATTATCGTTTAGCCACAAATAATACACAAGAAGATCCTAGTTGGGTTATTAAAGTTATTACTAATTCATTTATATCGAATTTTATTAGTTGGATACACCGAAGCATACAGGATACGAAACGGCCAGTGCTGCGACAGCAAAGTATGTACATACCTCAACAAACAAAATGAGATGTCCTATTAATGTAGTCAGAGTAACTCTAAATTGAGGTTAATATTCTAAAAGTGGACACCTGATGGCAAAAGATTAATTACTGGTGCTGGATCAGGTGAATTTACTTTATGGAACGCTATAACATTTAATTTCGAAACCATCTTACAAGTATACTCATTAAGAAACCATAATAGTTTGTTTAGGCCCATGACAATCCTGTTAGGGCTTTAAAATGGACCCCTTCGGCTTCGTTTTTAGTTTCTGGTGATCATGGTGGCGTAATAAAATATTGGATGAGTAACATGAACAATGTACGAGAATTCCAAGCTCATACAGAACCCATACGACAAATAGCGTACCACAAAATCAAATAAGATGGTTATAGATTTGGGATATCGGACACCAAGTTTGCGACTTGCTCCGATGATGCCACCATTAAGGTTTGGGACCTCAATAGTGCTGTTTGTGAGTTAATATTGCAAGGCCATGGATGGGATGTACGAACTCTCGATTGGCATCCTAGTAAAGCATTACTAGCATCGGGATCGAAAGATAACCTAGTCAAGCTATGGGATCCACGAAAAGGCTCTGGAGATGGCTTGATCACTAATTTGTAATAATAAACTTCTTTTATGTGTTTATTTATCTTTTTATAGACATCATCATAAGAATTCGGTCTCTTCCTTAGCTTTTTCGCATCTCAACGAAAACCTATTGGCTACATCTTCTCGTGATCAATCAGTTGCTATTGTGGATTTAAGAATGTGTTTAAAGCCTTTAGAATTGAGATCTCATAATTCTGATATACCATGTACACTCCTTATAACACCATTTATGTTATATAGCATTATGTTGGCATCCCACAGTCCCATCTTTGCTCGTATCAGGTGGTAATGATGGTGTCATGAATTTTTGGAACATCAGGTAGCTCAAACCTTTACCATTTAGTGAAAAGACACCTATCGTAACGATATCAAACGCACACGAAGCTAGTGTTTGGGGGATCGAATTCCATCCCTTAGGTCACTTGCTGGCTTCGGGCTCAAATGATAATAATGTCAGGTTTTGGACTAGAAATAAGCCTGCTGATTCATTTTTTATCACCCAAAATGATGTCAAGTTTATACCCGAATGGACTGATGTGGCTACGACTATGATCGATGGCAATCCGCGTTATAAAAGTACATATCTCCAAAAACAGGATTTTTGTAGAGACCGGCAAAGTGACTTTTATACAAACTCAATGTGAAATGTTACCTGATCCTATTAAATTAGACTTGGATAAACCACAACTTACTACTTCTAATGGCGCTCAATCGACTCCTATAGGTGTTAATATGCCTTCTAATCAAAAAGTTCGTCCTCCTCCATTTCGACCTACTTTCAACGATCAATCTATACCTAATAAGAAAGTTATTCCAGGGCTTGGTAATAGACCTAGAACTGTTAATTGAAAATAAAGTATTCTTTTTTTTGATTAATATGTTTATTTTATTTTGCTCTTCATGTATTTTTTCGTCGACGTCATTTGTTTATTCATCGTAATATATTACGCCGTTTCACGCAAAAAGGTAAAGGAAAAAATTTATTATGAGATATAAAAAGATGAAACTTTGTAGTTTATATAAATGAAACTTCTACTTTTATTACATCGCTCCATCTTTCAGCTAGCTGCTGAATANATGAACCTTCTACTTTTATTACATCGCTCCATCTTTCAGCTAGCTGCTGAATACCATTCATATGACCCTTTATATTAAGTTCCTTGATAATACTCTCTAGTTGTATTTCCAACTCTTCCTAATTGTCATAATCATTTTCTCTTAACTTCCTCTTTAATTTACCAAAACAATTAAAATCAGGTGGACTTATATCTGGACTATATGGAGGATGATAGCAAGTGCGGATTTTGTTATCATCAAAAAAATCCATTAAAAGCTTTGATTTATGAGTTTTTGCATTATCCTGTAAAACCATAGGTTACTTGGATTTCTTATCAGGTAGCCTTTTTAGTAAAACTTCATTAATAAAGCCTATATAGACATCTGAAGTTACTGTCTCTTTAGGTGCACAAAGATTCCAATAAGCAACACCATTATAATCCATTGCTACTATAAGCATTCTTTTTCTCTGATAGTTTGATTGTGCTACAATTTGTGGTGGGCTTTTGTCCTTAGTTCTCCAAAATCGAGACTGGTCACGCTGAGGTTGCATATATAAAGTAAGCCAAGTTTCATCTATAGTCAATGTTCTGTTTATTAGTGTTTTTTGTTTTGATAACTGCTCCAAATTATATCTACATGCTAATACTCTATGTTCTCTTTGTTCCTGTGTGAGAAAATGAGGAACCCATTTGCTCAATAATTTCTTCATTTGTAAATCTTCTGTTAAATACAATAGACAGTAGCTTTGCTACAATTTACTAACATGGAAAGTTCGAGGCACGACCAGACTGTACTTTGAGCAAGATATTCTTTAATTTTCTCAATTTTATTTTCTTTTATTAAATGATTACTTGTATCGCCTCCTCTAGTGTCATCAACACAATTTTGGCCCTTATTAAACTTAGAAACCATGTTTTTCACTGTATTATATTTACAGGCTTTTTCTACTATCGTTTTAACCAATTCTTTGTGTATTATTCCCGAACTGTGGCCTAGAATTACACCAAATTTGGGACAAAATTTTTGAAGCCTCGGTTATAATTCTTTCATATTAGTGATCATAGTGAAAATAGGGTGAGGAAGCAACTAAAATGGAAAGAATTATAGCTAAGAGATATTTTATGGATAGTAAAGTTGATAAATACATAAATTTATTTTCATTCTTAATATTTTATGCATTCAAGAAACTAAAATTTCTCGACCAATTAGAATTGAATTATGTAAGAAAATATTGTCCCATTTGATAAATACAAGTTGTTCTTTATCGGTTATTGAATTTTTGTAAGTTATCCATTATAGTAATTTAAACAATTAAGCTTTAAAAATAAAGCTTAATTTATAGAAAATATTATATATAAATCTTGGCACTAGATATTAATTTGCATATTTATTATTTATTAAAATTCGCTTACTTTTTTGCGTAAAACGGCGTAATAGAATGAATAAATTGCTTATCGGTGGTTTCAATATCCGGCATTTCAGCAAAAAGAAGCTTGAAAAAGGCACTAAGACGCTATCAATAATAATTAAGATCTTGAGAAGATATGACATCTGTTTCATTCAAGAGATTAAAGAACCCAAAACCGATAATCCGCAAGTAGAATTAGATAATCTCCTCAATGATTTAATATCTAAATTGAGCACAAAGACGAAACAATTTGATGGTATTATTAGCGCTCATCTAGGTAGATCGAAGCAGAAAGAAAGATACGCCTATATTTTTAGAAAAGATTTACTGTCAGTAGTAGAAATTCATCAATTTGATGATTCTCATTTAGGCGATCCCTTTGAAAGAGATCCATATTGTGTAAAGCTTTCCTTGATTTCGAAGCCTAACATAGAGATAGGACTAATTGGTATCCATGTTAAACCTATGGACGCAGTGAAAGAATTGACCCATTTGAGCAAGATATATCATCATATCACCCAGATGTGGAATTCTAACTCATTTTGGTACTTGATGAAGCAATTTTTATGTAGTCTCAATGCCAGTATTGAAAAAAAAGAGTTTATCGGACCTATAATTATAGGCGACTTAAATTGTGGCAAGAATTATGTGCCTCAGAAATATCGAAATCATATCGATTTATTCAACACTGATCAATTCAAATGGCTCATCAGGGATGAGGTGGATACCACCGTGTTAGGTAATACAAGTTATTCTTATGATCGCATCATAATTCCTTTGAAATCCCAGGATGGATTTTCAGCTTCGAAGCCATTTTTGTTTGATAAGAAGTATGGATTAAGCGAATTGGAGGCGTTAGATGTTAGTGATCATTATCCGGTTGAAACAGTTTTGTCTTTTTGATTAAACTTTCATTCTATTTTACAAAGGTCTAGACCCTTTGTCTGTAACGCATCTCATTATATAAGATTAAAAAGGCTTGATTATAATGTAATTGATCTATTATTGACTTTTAAAACTTATCTGTTCTTATTAAGATCTGTGTCTTGAACAAAATGGCAAAAAATTATCGAAAGATGTTTCTATTCTTTTTGAAAAATAAAAAGAAATAAATTTAAAGATGATTTTTATTTTATGTATAAATGAAAACAGGTTTAAAAACAGTATAAGGAGTAAGATTAAATATCAAGAGGAAGGTAGTCCTAAGTCATATATAAGTACTCCTAAATAACCCACATTCTAACAACTATGTGACTCTAGCTTTCAATATTTTATGTATATTTTGATTAATAAAACATGATTTATGATTTTTTTGCTTTAAATTCGTTATAGACTTCACTCGCCTTTATCGAATAAGAACAATAGCAAGCCATAAGACCATTATTTTTTTGATAAATTTTAGCCTAGATTCTCTTTCATTTTTTCACATCAATTTAATTCAATCCTATTTATAAGACAGAGAATTAACTGGAGAAATATCAAAACAAATCCAATAAATTTTTAGAAAAACTGTTTTAAATATTTTCTTGTATAAAATTGTATTTTTCTTTATTTTTATAATCTAATTCATTTTTTGCAAAAGTTCTATTTGGAATTATAACCAAGGATTCAATCATTTTGTCCCAAATGATCTTCAATCAATTCCTCCTTAATCAATTTTAACACGAAGTTTTTCATTGAAATGTGCGGGATATTCACGATATTGAACTTCAAAGGTAGTGAGGACGAAGTACGAGACAAAGCTTTAAAAAGTTCCAAACTGTAAACCCTTCACCAACATCCATCTTAATTGTTGTTTATAGATTAAGACATAGAGGACCTGATTGGTCTGGTTATCAAATCATTAATAAGAATATATTCTGTCATGAACGGTTAGCTATTGTTGGTGTAGATACAGGATCGCAACCGTTGCTGAACAAAGAAGGGACAATTATTTTGGCGGTTAATGGTGAGATTTATAACCATTTGGAATTACGTAAATCCTTAACTAAAGAAGTGGAATTTCAAACGCATTCCGATTGTGAAGTTATCATCTACCTCGTAATACTACCACTACTTTCTTCTAACTCTTTTAGTATCAAGAATTAGGCACTGAATTTATTCATCAATTACGTGGCATGTTCAGCTTCGTTTTATACGACTCTACTCAAGACCGCCATATAATAGCTCGCGACCCAATTGGGATTACTACGCTCTATAGGGGGACCAACGCCCAAGAACAGGGCGCCATTTATATTGGCTCTGAAATGAAATCGCTGCAAGAGATTTGTGATGAAATATTCTATTTCCCTCCTGGACATATTTATGACTCTAGCACTTGTAAAACGGAAGCTTATTATAGACCATCATGGTTCCAAGACGACGTGGTACCAACGGAAAAGGCTGATCTCAATAAGATCAAAACGCTTTTGGAAGAAGCGGTTAAAAAGAGGTTGATGTCCGAAGTGCCATTTGGAGTCTTATTATCCGGAGGGTTAGATTCCAGCTTGATAGCCTCGATAGCCAGTCGACAATTTAGCAAAGTCTTGACCACCAATTCGCCCCAAACAGGCGAAAACGAAGCCCACAAGCTCGGGATCGACAATTGGTCGCGCTTGCATTCCTTTTCCGTCGGTCTGAAAGGCTCGCCCGACCTGAAGGCTGCTAAAGAAGTCGCCGATTTCATTGGCACCAAACACCATGAATTCACTTTTACGGTCCAAGAGGCCCATGACGCGATACTTGACGTCATTTATCATCTCGAAACGTATGACGTGACGACGATTAGGGCCTCTACGCCGATGTACTTGTTGAGCCGCAAAATCAAGGCGATGGGGGTGAAGATGGTCCTGAGCGGAGAAGGTGCGGATGAAATCTTTGCTGGTTACCTGTATTTCCATTCGGCTCCCGATGCTAAGGAATTGCATAAAGAAACGATTGCCCGGGTTCGAAACTTGCATCTTGCGGATTGTCTGCGGGCTAATAAGTCGACGATGGCCTGGGGGCTGGAAGCTAGAGTCCCGTTCTTGGACGTCGATTTCTTGGATTACGTTATGAGCTTTGATCCTAGCGACAAGCTGATCTCGTCGGATAAGGTGGAGAAATGGGTATTAAGGAAGGCATTCGATGATCTCCACGACCCTTATTTGCCTAAGCATATTTTGTGGAGACAGAAAGAGCAATTTTCGGACGGTGTTGGCTATGCTTGGGTCGATTCGCTCAAGGAACGTTCGGATCAAATCGTTACAGCTGAGGAATGGAAAACTAGGGACCAGTTGTGGCCTAAAGATACCCCCGATTCAAAAGAGGCTGTTTGGTATCGTAAAATGTTTGATCAGTTGTTTAAGAATCCGAAATCGCAAGGTACGGTGGAAAGATGGATCCCAAGATCGGATTGGGGGTGTCCTACCGATCCTTCAGGTAGAGCTCAGAAGGTCCATAACGCTTCTTATTAAATCCTCATTACTCTTTTTCCTACTCTGCCAAATGAATTAAAGATGTAATCTTCTACTATAAATACATAGTAGATTAAAATGGTGTATTAATGTTTAGCTTCAAAAACGCTTTAATAATATTGAAATGCAAATCATAAAGTTCTTTAGAGTGTAGTCCATTGATGCCGACCAAATCCCTCTTCTATTTTCCTAATTACTGAGTTGGGAATACTCAGCCGCATATACAATTGCTTAATAAAATCCCACTTACCTTAAGATAGGAACAAGGAATTCCCTTATCTCAAGCCCAAATCGGATTCACCATGTTTATCCAAATATGGTGAACTCAAGTAGGCACCATTGTAATTATAAAGTATCAAAACCAAGTTCTTCTTAAGTAAGAAATACAACCCAATATGACCCGAACATTTGGCGAAATGAGAATTGCATTCTCCTTTTTGATCTATAAAACAACAATGAGATTGTACACAAACAAAGTCGCCGCAGATCAAACATAAAGCAGGAGTTAAAGGTTTCTTATTGCAATTGTGGCATTTCATATCTTAATATTGGATAATTAAATCTTCTAATTTCAATGGTAATTCAATCAGGTGATATGCATAAGGATCATCTTGAAATATCAACTCCATTTTATCAGAATTAAGCTTGAAATCCTTAACTAGCCAATTTTCAATTATAGGACCATCCAACTCTTTAAGTATCGAAATCCAATTAGGCAAAGATAGAGCGTACAGGATCGATTCTACTTCTAATTCATCTATTTTGATATCAAACTGATAAGCCAAAGCTAATATAAAGGCCTGTTTTAAATAACATAATGATTGCTTAAGACAATAAGTGTAAATCAATTGAGGATTGCCCTTATCTTCATCCTCAAGCATGGTCTTAGATATTCTAATCAGCAAATTCTCAAATTGTACTAGAACGACTTGAGTTTCATGTTTATTGGAAGACGGATTGAAATGCGATGATAAGAGAGCAAAACTAATAGATTTGATGATGGTAAGATTCAAGAACAACCTAGTGAAATTCCGAAACAACCCTAAATTAATCCTATTAAACAAAGTGAACTCCAATAATCCTAACAATGGTTCTTCCCCTAAGATATCTCCTTTAGCGTTGCTATTGGAGAAAATAAGATTCCATTTCGATTGCAATGTAGACATCCAATTATTTGTGAAGAAAGTCGTACTTAAATGAGCTATGTTGTTAATAACAATAACCAATAATTTCAATAGCTCGATATCCGATTGAATCAGATCACCAGGACGCAAGTTGATTTCTATAACCTTAATCGTGGTAATTAAAGAACCAATAACAGGATGAAAGTAGCTATTAGTCGAATCAATAGATATAAAAACATCTACAAGTTTTAAATACCAATCAATTAAAGGTAAACAAAATAAACTAGGATTAATCAATTTTGCAGCATCATAATCTAAGCTCAATAATTGTAAGTCAAATCTTGTGTTTTTCATAATGAAATTTAACTCATTATGAGCACACGGTCTTGATATCATCAATTCGGCATTGTTCAATCCTAAATTATGATTAATAAACATATCCCAATCATTTGGGCGCTGTGTGGCAAATTGAGATAACCAATCCACAAAACTTAATTCCTCACAATCAAAGTTAATCTTTTCTTTAATGAATTTTGACGACATATTAACCGGCAGCAAGATATTACTTACCGAATTACATAATGGACAAATGAATTCATTATGATTATCGTTTGGAAACCTCAATTGGCGCCCTTCCAACCTCTTATAATATTGATCAAGACAGTAATAATGTAATATGTGGCCACAAGTGGATATATGCAATCCTTGTTTTTTGATGACTGAATCTAAACAAGTAAGTTTGTTATTAAGGGGCTGGATCGATGGATATGGTATTGATTCTTTCGGTTCCACATCATCCAATTCCTTCAAATTCACATACAATTGATTATTAATAACTGAAGCTGATAAATCCGTATTTAGTGGTGATGATTGATGAATCATATTAGTAGGTTGAACATAACAAATAAGTTCGTAAGTTGGTTTTGAATCTCGATCATCTAAATCTAGAAGTATATTCTGTTCTTGACAAATCAATCAAACAATTCAATATGTGGTGTAAGGTTTGAACTAATAACAGGTTCAGAAGTGGATAAAGGATCGATTTCATCGTATAAAGATTGTTTTAATTTCATTTCCTTAAGTATACGTTCTCTACGGATTTGCGCTTCATTCCTCGTATCCTGATCTGACTCGGCATCTCTAATAGAATTTTCTGCTTTTTTTCTGGCGATAGCGTTAAATTCATGGATCAATTTTTGAGTTTCTAAATTGTATACTTCTAGAGATTGGAAGGTGCCAAGTTGATGAAAAACATGTTCGATTTTCTCTTTCTGTAAATCGAATGAACCAACATCTTTAACCAACAGCAATAGTTCACACATATTAAGTGTACCTTCAAATCTTTGAACAAAATAAGGATGATTGACGATGGGATCAGTAAGCAGTTTTCTATTAACGTCAAAGAGTATAGAAATCGAATTAAACCAAATATTAACTTGACTAGAATGAATTTCTTTACTTGGTTCCATCTCAGCTATAAAATAGAATTGTAATATCTCATCAATAGACAGTTGATTGGAAATACAATGCAATAAAGCATAGAATAATAAGTGCATTAATTCATAGCTATGTATTAGCTGTCCTAATTTGCAAAATGGGTTATCTAAAGAATCAATATTAGGGATCTAAGGTAAAAACCATTTCGTTCTATCACTAAAAAAATTCGTTTTCATTGAGGCTTCTGTTTCATACCTACCTAAGATTCAAATTATTAATAAAATAAAAAGGCGATGAATAACCCATATAATCCGATTTGAGTTGATAAGTACCATACTCCTGTACGCCATTTGGCTTCTTATATTGACATAATGCCTCTAAGATTGGTTCGAAATTAATATGTTTTGTTATTCTATCCGATAATATCTTTTATAAATGAGAATACGAAACAGGCTTAAAAGTATTATGTATAATAGCTCTAATAAGATCGAAATTATCTACATTTAGTTTTATATCTGCATCTTTGAGTATATTGGTTGGGTGAAATGGATTTAATATGGTTTCCATAAAGTTCATACGTTCTTGAACACAGAAAATAATTAAAGAAAACAATTCCGATACCAATTGACAGGCCTGTTTATCATTATAGATAGGATGAGGCTCATTAGAGAACTAATTGGATAAATCAAATCTATGAACCAATGTAGAGAGAAAATTAGATGGATGAAATAGTAATGAAGAGAGTTGCAGCCAGAATATATCATTCATAAACATTGAATTTTGAAAATGTTTGGTTCGATATTCCTCACATTGATATCTAATCGAGGCACCATTTCGAACCCAAAGGCCAGATCGCATTTGTGCTGACTTAACTATTGACCTCAAATGATAATCTAGGATTGATAAGAATAAAACAAAAGGCAAACAATTCGATTCGATGTCATAGGTTAAGACTTGGATATCTTTCAACAGAAAATCTGTAATCAATTGACCTAATGGCCCATTCAATTCGTTAAGAATATAATCAGTCTCATTTTGATAAGTTGACAAGGCTTGTAATAGAAGTGATAGATTATGTGTCCACAAGATCGAGAAGAACCAATGCAATGGATGATGGAAGGAAACAGGATGACCATTAGTCACATTGAAATCTATAACTTGAACATGGTCACCTGAAAAGATAATCACATTTTTCAACTTGACTGGAAATCCATTCTCAACTCTTGCATTCAATTTTTCTGATCTAGGACATAAGCCTAAAATCAATTTCCTCCAAATCAATTTGATAGAGGATAAGAGCGCACCCATGTTGGTACCAAAAAAAGTAGCAAATATATTGATCAATTTCAATGCCCTATCAGAGATATAAAAAGCGACGGGAAATTTATCATTTTCATATTCTATATGAGTATCCGACTTTCTAGTATTCCAATTCATCCCCTGGAAACAAGTCAAAACATGAATCAATTGAGCATAAAGAACCAAATTATTAGATAGCAACTGATGACAGGTGGGATGCCAGATTAAGAATTCTAAATCATGGAATATGGTATAGAAATATGGTTTGGTGAAATTATCAATAGTACAATCTACTACATCAGGAAATTGCATCGAATTTGGCATTTCAAAACCAGAATCAGGAAATATAGCTGGATCAATATAATCTAATGGGTTAGAGACTTTCTTTGTAAACACTAATTCTAACATTGACAACAAGGTAGATACTACTCCAAATTTCTGAATTAACAATTGCGAAATAGACGGAGTAGTAAACATCTGAACAGCTAAAGTAATTGGACATAATTCGGGAATCGTATCTTTATACAAGAACTGATGACATAAATGAGGATAGGATAATATAAATCGTTCCGCTATTTTATATTTGTACTCATCGTGCGAGATGAACGTGGAAATATATAGGCTTCGTAATTTCTCTCGAGGTTTCTTCCATAATTTAAACTCCAACCTAAATAACCAATCCAAGGCCAACAATTCAACTTCGATCCCATTTATTGATGTATTTATGGAATAAGCCGCTGATTGGAATAATTTTTGTTTACTGCTGTCTTCTAAAGAACTAATTATATCGAACCCTAACTTCCCATTAGTTTCATCATTATTACCACCTCGAGAAGTGGCATTTATTGTTTGGGTGATTATTTCTAAGATCGATCTAATGTGCAATTGACTAATCTGAGTTTGATTTGATAAAATATGTTGGTCCGATATATCATTTGAGACAGAGGATGACCTAACTAATCTATTGGAATCATCTATATTATTATCGCTTATATCATTTTTAGATAAAGGCTTCAATAATTAACTACATAGTAAATCAACAAATCTATCGTAAAAAGCTCCACCACAAAGATCCCCAAAAGTGTCATTCGTTAGAATCTTGGTGATATAATCTATTAAATAGCTGGCCAAGTTTTCGTAGTATGAATCAATAGAAGAACTGACAGACACTCTCAATCTTGTTGATGCAAGAAATTTGGCTATAAGAATGAGTTCATCAATATCAGTAGAAGAAAATACAATTCCTCTTCCTTAAATAAAATGAAATAATTGGGAGGAATTATGATGGCATCTGTATTCACACTTAATTCTTTGGTCTGTTCATCTGTACAATGGATGCTGTTTTTGATGGAATGTATGACCTGAACAAAACTGTGACTTTCGTCATTCCAGAGAATAACGTGAAATTCGATATTATCTAGATGGAAAGAAGATTAACTCTCTCTCAAAAGGTACTCCCAGAACCTTTTATTTTCATCAAAAAGCTTAATGACATCATCTTTGGTCAAGAAGGCAGAATGAGTAAAATCTAATACTGGAGACCTTTTCAATACCTTCAAAATGAAATCGATACTAGTATCAATTAATAACTGCATAACCTTGTCGTTCTTTTCGTCAATATTGATCTCGATATTAGAGATGGTGTTCGGTTGATGCATTTTGCACTTGAGTTCTACTTTTCAGGCTTCTTTATCACCACAATCGCAATAGCCTGTGCTAGATTGATGGAAATTAAAACCAAAATCGTGGCCTTCATGATTAGTATTCGTGAAACAAGTAGTACATAAACAACAAGTAGGATCAGTACCACAATCCCTATAAAAGTTTGAATCATCTTTGGTATTACCTACAAAAGTACACACATTCTCCTTTTTCGAATATTTTTCCGCAAAATTTCTTCGTTTTCTTGATGTTTTTGTTGTTGATTAATGCACTTAATACTTCAGAATCACCACCACTTAAAAACCAATTTAAACAAGACTCTAAATAAGAAAAATCAGGGTCGGATTTATGATGCTCGTAGCTCTTGATTAGAAAATTGTAGTAATTTGTTTGATATTCAAACCCTTCTGTTATTGGGTCTATATCTTTGATTATCTTTTCTATTTCTTTAAAATTCATTTCAAAAAAATTAAGCATCAAATCAAACTTGGATTGAAATTAGTGATTTGAGGTGCATGTTTAAGCATTTATTAAATAAAAAGTTATTGAAGTTTGATTTTCTTTTTTATACCACCATCTTCTGTATCTGCATGATGTTTTGCATCTGCTTTAGTCGGAGAAACAGGAAGCTCTACACCATACATAGGCTCAGAAGAAACAAATATCGCTCCATTTATGCTAGACTTGTTCATATCTACAAAATCGATAAATGAAAGATAATACTAGCCAATTTAAGCGTATTTCTTGGTGTTGAAGTAATACATAATCTACCTAACGTTTGATTCATATTGAACATCGTGACTCTAAATGATATTTTTGTAATTATAAAAATACAAGTTGACTATATCTTGTACACTTCTGATGGAATGTACTTTTATTGCTCCACTACTTATAACAATGTTTTTACCCTGTGAACTATAAACTAAATGTCTGGCCATTTCTATAAGAGTAAAAGATTGTTCTGAAAATATTAATTTCTAAATATACTGGACAAGAAAGAATCATAGGATATTTCTAGATTAATTTTTTGGCGGATTATGTTCTTGATTGATTTCGGGGAACATTTACTACTGGCTATTAAGTCCAGATTGATTATGTCCACTGAAATAGGAAGCTTTGGCGAATTTGCTAACCAACTAAAGGTTTCATTGGAAGTAGGGGAGATAGCAATGAGATCAAAGTGTGGAGTAAGTTGGTCGGTCTTCTACAAACTCTTTAAAATAAATGACATACAATAATGAAGGATTTATAGTCTTTTATTTCCAGAGTACATCTTTTAAGTACCTTGAATGCTTTACTTTTATCGATGCATGATGGAATTTCATAACTTTTATGATTCTTGCATCCCATGCAATCCAATATTATTTCATTCGCTCCTTCATTAACTTCAACAGGAGATAAAACACAGTTTATTTTGACGTCTGGTATAGGGCTTTTCTATATAAAAACAAGAAAAGATCGAAATACGAAATTAAAATCAACAGATTGGGTTAAGATATAATTGATGGCGACTATATTATATCCTTCTATAAAACTATATTAGGGGTTTAGTACCTTCTCGACTCTTTTCTAATATTTTCTTGAGCTCGAAATAATTTTCTTGATAAGGTATGTTGAGATCATAGTACATCGAGCTAAATTTCGAAATTTGGATAGAAAATATTCAAAGATTTTCTATATAATTGAAAATTTTTTTAACACACAAATCTCCACATGTATATCAAAGGTAAATAATTTTCCATACCTGAAGTAAATTTTTGATCGCAATAAAATGATAAATAATCCTTATACGGGATCTGTGAATAGGCTTTATTTTTGATAGTCATGTACATTGCTTATTTATAATGAGTTTAAACCTTAATCAATCAAACCTAACCTATTTTTGTTGAAAATGTTTCAATTTGCAGAATAAAACTAGAGTGGCACTTTATTCCCATTTTGATTTTAATTCAACCAAATTTTTAATGAATATTGTTCAACCAATTATTGGGGACTACTCTGAACGAAAATAAAGTGCCATATTTGAGATATGGAAGAAAATTTTTGAAGAAAACATAATTTTTTATTTTTATCAACCAAATTAAAACTTTTTAACCATAATTCTTCAAGAATTTACTCATTTTATCAACCAAAATATGCTGTTTTCTTCAAAAATTTCCTTCCATATGGGACAAAATTTTTGAAGCCTCGGTTATAATTCTTTCATCATAGTGAAAATAGGTTGAGGAAGCAATTAAAATGGCAAGAAATATAGCTAAGAGTTATTTTATGGATAGTAAAAACTTGAATTTATTTTCATTCTTAATATTTTATTCATTCAAGAAACTAAAATTTCTCGACCAATTAGAATAAATTATGTAAGAAAATTTTGTCCCATATGGATTTCAAACATTGTATGCAAGACATTTTCTGGTCTTAAATTAATTAACTGAAAAGAAAAGAATAATTCTTCCAACTTTTCGATGGTTTCTTTTTCATTTCATCGTTTACATTCTGTTATAAAGTTTGGGCAATTCAAAGTCCAGCCTTGACTTCAATGATCTCTATCAAAGCCATCATCAACTTTTATTTTTCTCAAAAACCACCGAAAGTTTTAAACCGAGCAAGGAAACCCATTTTTTAGTATTAAATATAATTAATACAATTTTTCTTTCTCTTTTATAAAATTAAAGTGGACTAGAGATTAATTCGATTGTTTCGTTTGAATTCATGCATTTTTGGTATAAAAGAGAGAGTTTCGTAAGAAGGGCATGTATATAAAATTAAAAAATCAACAAACCACTATAATGAGTTTGTTGAATTTAAACATTTACAACTCAATAATATTAATAGTTGGATTAATTAGTAGCGCATTGGAAGGATGCGATAGTGTATTATTCACGGGTTTATTTGGATCCATCTCCGAGAAATTAAAGGATTATCAAAAGCTTGAAGGCAAAGAATTCGAATCCGAAATGAAAGGAATGAGTTTAAACTTCTTATATTTAAGCTTATTCTTGATAGTTTTATTTTTCGTAAGATCCTATTGTTTCTCCAAAACTACTTCGGTCTTTGCAATGAATTTGAAGAACAAATTTTTTGCTTCTATCACCAAACAGAGCATCAATTGGCAACATGAACAAAGCCAAACAGACTTAAATCAACAAATCTTGAAGATCAAAACAATTGACCAACAAATGGCGACTGAAATCCCATCTACTATCAAATCAACAATCAACTGTATTTTATCTTTGAGTATAGCTTTTTACAATGGATGGAAATTGTCTTTGATCATGTTCTCTCTCTTCCCAGTTGTAGTGGCTGTCTTTGTTGTTTGTTTCCATTGTATCGATAATGAAAATCACAAATCATTGAATATTATTGAAGAAACAATCACCAACATGAAAACAATCATCATTTACAAAGGACAATTTTCTATCATGAAACGATTAAAGAAGCAAATGTCTTATGAAAAGAAGAAGGATAGAAAGAATTTCATTATATTAGGCATCTTAGCTGGATTCTTGATCTTTTTCATCTATGTTTGCTTTGTATTTGGAGTTTGGTTCAGCGCGAATTTGATGAAAACCCATGTTTACACTTTGAAGAATGTATTGATTGTATTCTTTTCTATCATCTTTGGAGCATCTTCATTACGAAACATGAGTACAGGCACTATGGAAATCTTGAAAAACAAAAGAGAAATCGAAAATATCATCGAAGTTATCGACAACACTAGTGAAGAAATCAATGAAAAAGAAGCAGACATCAATGGCGATATTGTATTCAACAACGTTTTTTTTGGTTATAACCAAAATAAAGTCTTGAATAACATCTCGTTGACTATTCCTTTTGGTAAAACTGTTGCTTTCGTTGGCCCTTCTGGAAGTGGGAAATCCACCATCATTAACTTGATCCAAAGACATTATCGAGTTCAAGATGGAACCATTGAGATTAATCAACAAAACATCAATTCGATGAAATTAGCAAAACATATTTCTATTATCAATCAAGAACCAATCTTGTTCCGAACTTCTATTTATCAAAACATTGCTTTTGGCGCTAACAGTTGTTCCATAGACCAAGTTGTTGCAGCTGCCAAATCAGTAAATGCACATGATTTCATTATGAACTTACCACAAGGATATGAAACCATCATTGGAGACACCCAATTATCAGGAGGACAAAAGCAAAGAATCTGCATTGCAAGGGCAATGATCACTAATGCACCAATCTTGTTATTAGATGAAGCAACTTCTGCTTTAGATAGTCAAAATGAGAAATTGGTCCAATCAGCTTTGAATCAAGTTTCCAACAGAACTACTATCATGGTTGCCCATAGATTATCGACTGTTAAAAACGCTGATATCATTTATGTGCTCAATAATGGCTCTATTGTAGAATCCGGTAGTCATCAAGAATTATTGGCTTTAAATGGCTTATACTATGACTTAATCAATACACAGCAATCTCCTAAACCTGCTCCTAAACCTACTGCTCAAGAAAAAACAGTAAAAAGTAATAAAGAACAAATATCCATTATTATTAAAGAAGCGTCCTTTAACAGAAGCAATGAAAGAGAATTATTGGATTATGTTTTTACTCAAAAGTTGAATCTATTCCTTGGTTGTTTAGCTATCATCATCGATTCTTTAACTTTACCTATGTTAGCCGCCTTGATTGGAAAATTAATCGAATTGAAGTCTGAAACCCAATCCGTAATATTGTTCTGGTGTTTGATCACCTTGTTAGTCGGACTTGTAGGGTTTTGCGGCCAATTTGGTCGATTTGGTATTTTGAGAATTGCAATTAACAACATTGCTACTCAAATCCGATTAGATATAGTAGCAAACTTGATGAAACAAGAAGCACAATTCTTTGATCAATCCAATTCTTTATTGCAAGTCTTAGATGAAAAGGTAGAATTGATTAGTGAATATTATATTAGTTATTTAACTTTAATTTTAAGCTTGGGCTTAACCTTCTTCGTCAATTTCATCTTTTCGTTTGTTGTTTGTTGGCCATTAGCTTTAGCTTTACTTGCTTTCTTACCTTTGTTTTCGCTTTCCTACTTTTTGGATTCTTTATTCTTGAAGAGCTTGATTGCTCAGAAAGCTTCCTTAGTGTCTGAAAACGAATTGTTCAGTATTGATGCTGTGAACAAAATGAAAACTGTGATCGAATTAAAACAAGAAGCTGAATTTCAAGTTCAATTCGAAGTGAGGAATACGAAAATCAACAAGATCAACAATGTTCTGATCATCTTCAACTCTCTCTTTAATGCTTGGTCTCAAAACTTGATCTATTTTTTCTATTCTTTGGCTTTTTACTTGGGCTCGAAACTTATTGTTCACTTTGGTTATTCTGTCTCTAGTATAATGATGGTTATCTTTGCTATTATAATCTTTGGCGTTGACATTGCAAGAAATTCTTTTCAATTCCAAGTGATCAAGAAAGCTAAAGCTAGCATGTCTATAATAGAGTTAAAAAACAGACAAAGTTCTATCAAAGATAACGGACAAAGCAATATGGAATTGGATGGTTCAATTAATATTGAGAACGTTTCTTTTGGTTATACTGATAAGTTGATTTTGGATAACTTTACCGCTAAATTGTCGATCTCTAAAAACATCGCTTTAGTTGGTCCATCTGGTGGCGGTAAATCAAGCTTGTTGTACTTGGTATCAAGATTATACGAAAACAATCAAGGAAGTATCAAAATCAACGAAACTCCAATCAATCAAATCTCTTTGGATAACTTGAGATCGAAAATTTCTATCGTGGAACAAGAGACTAAATTATTCAACTTGTCTATTGAAGAAAACATCAGGTTTAGTTACCCAGAAGCTAGTAAAGAAGATATCATCAATGCAGCTAAACTAGCCGACATACATGACTTCATTCTCTCTTTACCGTATGGATATGAAACTATCGTTAAAGATAATTTATCGGGTGGACAAAAACAAAGAATCAGTATTGCTAGAGCAGTTTTAAAGCCAAGTTCAATAATCTTATTAGATGAAGCTACTTCGGCTTTGGATTCAAAATCTGAACAATTTATTTTGAATAATTTGTTCTCTCTTGATAGAACGATAATTAGTGTTAACCATCGTTTGAATGTTGTTCAATATTTTGATCAAATTCTGGTGGTTGATAATTCGAAAGTTGTAGAAGCTGGTACTCATGATCAATTAATGTTGAATAAGGGTCTGTATTCTGAACTTTGTAATTAATATAAATAAGGTGTAGTCTGTTATTGCTGTCCAATTTTATAAAGTTAAATACAGACAAATTATGTGATTTTTATCACACACATTAAATAAACTTTATTATTATTTATTAAATTAAAGCAATAAACTTTTAATAACCTTTATTTTTAAAGAATGAGAACGATTGAAAATCAAAACAGGGCAAATGCAATCTGCCATTATTAACAAAAATATTGCTTCACGTGATTTTAAAAAGACGACTAGACACTTTAAAGAAGAAGGAATAAGTACAAAAACTATACATAAGTCTGTAAATAGATTCAAAGAAATAGGTACTTCTATTTACAAAAAAGTCCTGGTCGTCCTACTAAAATAATCACTTCTAAAGTCATCTACTCTGTTTAAAGAAAATACCAAAATGTCCTTCCACATATTTCGAGGAGAAATGTATATAAACACTTTAAAAATTAAAAATAAACATTAAATTAAATATATTTTATAACGTTTATTTTTAAAATAAATATTACGCTTCTTATTATTTTATTTTTATTAGAAACGGGTAAGCGGAAAGAGGAGAAAATACCATAAAAAATAAACTTAATGAAAGTTATAAAAAAAATAAATGAGCAGGTTCTAGGAGTATTAACTTTTTAATTTTATTAATAAAAAGTCATTCAATCTTAATTTGAATTCCAATTTTTGGATTTTGTAGTGATTTCAAAATGAAACGTCCTGTTAAAAACGGGAAATGACGTGAAGATTTTAAATTTTAAAACAAAGAACTTTAATAAAAATGGTCAAGTAATATATTTTAAATAACTATATAGAGACCAAGGAACAATAGACAAATATTTTAGAGTGTATATCTCTTCAACTTATAGAGATGGAAAAATAATTTCGAGGTTTCAAATTCTCAATGAGACAATGAATAAGAAGGTATATAGTTACAAAATATACCAAGTAATTACTTCTTTATTTTCTATGTTTAGGATTATCGGGTATATAATTAGACATTCAAAGAACAAGCAATTATTTATGATCAAAACTTAATTGAATTAAAAAGTTATAGCGGAAACAAGGCATATAAACAGAATATTTATTCAAAAACTAATATCATATGTTGATATAAATCTAAAAGGTTTGAATTTAAATGAAGAAATGTACGCTTTGATTGGTGGATAGATCGACACTATATACTTCAAAACTTTTGAATATTTAAATAATACATGTAATAACCAAACTCCCCTAACAAAGTAGGAGCAAATGGCTAGTTTTTGTCTAATAAATGAATAAGATAACTAGGAAAATTGGATCCAGGGCCGAACCAGGTGTCTTTTATCAATCTTAAATCTAAAGAAGAATTGAAATTGATAAAAGACAATTGGTTCAGTCCTGGATCTAATGTTCCTAGTTATCTTATTCATTTATATAGACAAAAATTGGTCTTTAATTATGGGTTATCCTTAAAGAAATTTATCAAAAACAAAATTCATGAATCGAAAGAAGATTCTTTAAATAAGACCAAGATGCTCTCAGAAATGAATGAAGATTACTTAGAATATTCTAAGAGTCTTTTTGAAAACTTTAATCAGCATCCAATTTGGGTACTTAATAGGAAATATATAATAAGTTCTTTTTAAATGTAATTAGATTCTAAAGATTTATCAATATATGGCACAATATTTTTGAAACATAATTATATTCTAATTAGTCGAGGAATTTTAGTTTCTTGAATGTATAAAATAGTAAGAATGAAAACAGATTTATGTATTTATCAATTTTACTATCCATAAAATAACTCTTAGTTATATTTCTTGCCATTTTAGTTGCTTCCTCAACCTATTTTCACTATGATGAAAGAATTATAACCGAGGCTTCAAAAATTTTGTCCCATATGACAGAAAATTTTCGAAGCCTTGGTTATAATTCCAAATAGAACTTTTGCAAAAAATGAATCTGATTATAAAAATAAAGAAAATTACAATTTTATACAAGAAAATATTTTATTCTTAAAATTTATTGGATTTGTTTTGATATTTCTCCAGTTAATTCTCTGTCTTGTAAATATAGGACAAAATTTTTGAAACCTCGGTTATAGTTCTAGAATATTAGTGCATCATAGTGAAAATTGGTTGAGGAAGCAATTAAAATGGCAAGAAATATAGCTAAGAGTTATTTTATGGATAGTAAAGTTGATAAATATTTGAATTTATTTTCATTCTTACTATTTTATGCATTCAAGAAACTAAAATTTCTCGACTAATTAGAATAGAATTATGTTTCAAAAATATTGTCCCATATGATTGAATTAAATTGATGTGAAAAAACGAAAGAGAATCTAGGCCAAAATTTATCAAAAAAATAATGGTCTTATAAAAAGGTTATGTCTTTTTTATTTATAAAAGGGGCTTGCTATTGTTCTTATTCGATAAAGGTTAGTGAAGTCTATAAGGAATTGAAAGCAAAAAAATCATAGATCATGTTTTATAAAGAGGATTTTAATCAAAATATGGGACAAAATTTTCGAAACATAATTATATTCTAATTGGTCGAGGAATTTTAGTTTCTTGAGTGAATAAAATAGTAAAAATGAAAATAAAGTTATGTATTTACTATCCATAAAATATCTGTTAGTTATAATTCTTGCTATTTTAGTTGCTTCCTCACCCTATTTTCACTGTGATGCATTAATATTCTAGAATTATAACCGAGGCTTCAAAAATTTTGTGCCATATAGATATTAAAATAAAAGCTTTTTATTTGAATAGATTAATAATTTAACATACTTGATGTTTATATGACTATTTCAAATTTGTGATAATTTAGTAATGATAATTTGATTTTAGAAACTTGGCTATATAATATTAATTATTCTTAATAATCTATGATATAAAATATATATACTTTTTTAAAATAGTAATTTCTTCGAACTTGTTTCTAAACTCATTTAAAATATGAATTTGATTAAATTTTAATCAAAGTATGAATTTAAGTTTGATATTTTCTGCTTTTCTGAAATGATATCTTATTTTAGACCTTATCATTAAGTTAACTTCAAGGATAGTTGTTATATATAGTTTGCCATTATAAATTAAACCACTTCTTGTTAGTGGTTTAATTTTCTACATGCTTTTTTTGAGCATTTCACGTTTTTTAAATCATTCATAATTCAAACAGGATGTGAACACATCATTGTTTCCACCTTTTTATTTTATATGGGAGAAAATTTTAATTTAAATATCTCTTTATTCTTGAGGCAAAGCACGTCTTGGGTGTGTAAATAGTTTCTTTCAAATCTTCGATTGTTTCAACTTTCAATTGAAATTCGGTGTAATTTTCGTCGACTTTAGTAAGATAAGAGTAGAAACATGAACCCATATTAAACATAATTGAAAGTATCCTCTTAATACCAGTAAATTTGAATCTTTTTAAATATTGGGGTCTCTCTTCTCTTTCTTAAACCTCAAAAAAGACATTGGGCCAATTCCTTAATAAATATTCAATCTCAAAGGCATTTTTCAAGTCATAAACATTCTGAATTTGATATTTATAATCAATATCTTTAAATACATAAGAAAGCTTTCCAAACATACCATCTACTACTGACTTTCCATGATGTTCACCAAAGAAATTCACAGAAATACTCATACCAAATTTATCACTAAGTATTTTTGCATTATAAAGAAATTCTTTTGAACGAAAATGAGGCCCACAGTCAGTAAAGATGTTAACATACTGATATCCTAAATCTTTCAATTTGGTCACAATTATAGCCAAAGCATCAGATGAATACAGTGAGTCATGAGAAAGAATTTCAGAAAGAAAATTCAAATAATTCTTGACAATTACACCTTCAGATTTGAATATTAAACAAGATCCCAGGCAGTTAAATTGTCTTTTTTGGTAATAATCTTGACCCACTTCATTTCCACCGTGGGATACCTTAAAGTTTTTTTCATAATACAAGATAAGAACACATGCTTTATCAAAGAGGTTATCCAAAATATAGTTCATCTGTGACCTTTGGTTTTCTACCACAATTTTGCGTAACTCATATATTTTTTTGTTATCCTGTACTCTATTTTTTCTGTGGCATTTAAAGCATCAAAGTTTGATTTTAATACACTAGTGCTCAGTTCATAAATGTGACAAACATCAGTTCTTTTAGTGCCCTTTTTATAAAATTTAGGGCAATGTTTTATAAATGTTCCATATGTAATATTTTTGTTTCCATCATTAATATAAGTTCTATAAATATCTTTTTTAGATCTTTCTAAGTATTTGATATCTTTTTCATGCGGCGATTCTCTTGAATATTTATCTAAGTATTGTATAATTGTATTTATAGTATCCTGGCTTAGCTTAGTTTTAGAATAAGGGACATGTCTTTGATAATCATTTAATCCTATTCTTTTCTCTTTTCTTTTTGTTCTAGCTATTTTGAATTGTCCTTCTGAAAATTTGAAACCCCTTTTCTTTAATAATAACTTTAAACTTTTATAAGACACAATAGACAGAACATTACTTTTTTGATTTAATGGAGCACTATCATGCATCCTTCTAAGGTTATCTAATATTTTTACTTTTTTTCTAAAAAAATTTCATATCAAGTATATTCAAATTGTAAGACTCTAACCTTGTATTAGTTTGTATAGACTTTTCCTTCATATTGATTAAAATTTCATTAGACTTATATAAAATTAATGGGGCTTAGATTTTATAGCATATTGTGCGCTTATTCATATGGGCTGGGATTTTTGAAATTATAAATATTTTGGTTGAACAATACAATATAATTCTCAAGAAAGTCTAATTAATTTGGTTAAAAAACTTAATAATAAAATAAAAATTTATTTATAAATTATATTTACATTAAACTTTTTAATAAAATTTTATCCACATGTTACATGGATTATTATTTTCTCGATATTTTCAATTTAAAATTTAAAAAAGTTTATTAAATTAAAAAATTAATATCGGGAATTTATGAGCTCATTGTAATCGATATTAAAGACAACCGTGCTATGCCACTGAATTATCAGATCCGGCTTGTCAGTTATATATGCGGGCGGTAGGTGGATTAGAATGCTCAAACGAGACTGACAACTATGGTCCTCCTACTCATTTGCTATAACTAACAGCACTACATAGCGACAGGAGGAGTAATACATTCCTCTTTAAGTCGAATATATTACAAATGAGTTGATTTTTACTGAAAAGTTGCTCTAATTTATATTTTTCAATATTCCCGTACCAATAAAACCATGATTAATAAATTAATTAGGGAACTACTAATGATGCATCAATTATTAAAGGGAACTACTAAAAATACATAGTTTATTAAAGGGAACTATTAAAAATATATTAATTATTAATAAATTTTTTTTATTCTTTTTAAAATTTTTATATTTCTATTAGATCTCTAATTTAGCTTTCAAAAATTTTGTCCCATATTTTAATAATTCTTCATTTTTTATTTTCATTACGTAAATTGGAAGGGTTAAAAAAATTCCAACAGGGGGTAAAAATTAGTCCTCACCTCCCCCATTTTACTTATTAAATAATTTGTTGAATAAGAGTGAGAATAATCTAGATTCATTAAAAATTTGTTTGAATTACAAGATTTTTCATTTAATCCGGAACGAGGGGCTACAAAGCCAATTTCTTTTAAAAATGACACCGAACTAACAATAAAAAACAAAGGTTTATTCATTCATTTGTTATATCCACCATTTCTAGATATCTCCAGGCTATTGTGCTGGTATATTGTTAGTTTGGAGTCATTTTAGAAAGAAATTGGCTTTGTAGCCCCTCGTTCCGGATTAAATGAAAAACGTTCCAGATAAAATGAAAAATCCTGTAAGAAGAGAATCAAAAAGGGACTACTCTGAATAAAGAGCCATATAGATTAAATCAATAGCAAACAATAAAATTTATTATGTAAAATCTATATTTTCACCCACCAAGGAATTCTTTAACAAACTATTTAGAATATTCATCTTATCAGGGGGGCAACCATGTCTTTTCCTCTTGATGTAATAAGAGGTAGGTCTTTTCTTATAATTCAAGAATAGCTTAGAACAATCACCAGAATGTCTCCTATCATCATCTAGCCAGAAATCAGGGATCAAAATCGTACCAGCAGGAAAACTAACCCTCTTACTATTTTTATTCTTCAATGAATCCACCGGAGTGTTCAACTTCATTTGCAACGATTTCCACTTCTCTCTATTATTATTCAAGTTGTCTACAAATATTTGAGATTTTGGGAATATCGAAGTCAATAATTTAAAGAATGGTTGTACGATGTATTCATCGAAATCCAATGCTATTTGGATTTGATTTGATGACTCACGATCCATGTTTGGTGTGATTGTTAAGTTTTGTTTCTTTTCTAAGTCTCCTTGATTAAAGAACTCTTCTACGACCATGTCAGACCAAGACTTACATAAATCCCAAGGACGAACTGGGTTGCTGATATCAGATGCATGTAAAATTATTTTGGAAATGACTTTCTCGTCCAATTCCTTCGCATCTTCTATTGATTCGGATATTTCTTGTACTAAATTAAAGTGATGACTCATGTCTGTAGCTAAAATGTTGTCTACTAATTTATCTATGTTGATTTTGGCTACTAACAAATGTTTTTCCAGAAGATCTATAGTTATATTACAGCTATGATTCTCCAAAACAGATTCATTGTTGAATTCTTTAGCCAAATCGGAATTAGTGTTCACATGATATAGATTATTTAGACCTGGATGTCCTATATCATGGCATAGTCCTGATATTATGAGGTTAATCTTGGAGTCAATGGTTAGCTTGATGTCGAAATGTTCCAAACTATAGAAAATCATGGCACATACATCTACTGCATGATGAAAAGAATGATATGGGTTATCATAATATAGTCCTTTCACTTCTAAAATAAATTCGATCAATACATTTTCATTAACTCCGAAGTAAGAAGTAGCATCATAATGATTCAACAAAAACAAAACTATACCGCATAAATGATCACAATCCCAATTCTTTGTGTTTAGATTTAAATCGAGTTGGCTCAACTGTAAATTCTGTTCTATTAGTTTTATTTTCTCTATCATTAGGTTATTTGGGCATATTCCGTACCTTTTATATTCGCTTATATTGCCAAATTTGGTATCATTAATTTCCTTTTAGGTTTCCACACTTGATAGGAAATTAAATTTTTATGATACGCCAAATGGATAATAGCGTAAAAAGCATAACTGTATTTTGGCAAACTTTATAGTACATTTCTTTATTTAGAGTAGTTTCAATCAAATCTGATCATTTTTTGTTTTGTTCAAAAATCACATGTAAACAAAAATCTTCCGAAAGGGATGTAGTAAAATAATAGTCACAAAAATAAAAATATAATATCGTAATGTTTTAACTTTAACCTAAAAAAATTCATCCTTTTTAACTCTGATTTGAGTCTTCAATAATAGATGTAAAATGCAAGTTCGGAACAATTTCAAGATCAATAAAAACAATGATCGAAATGAATCAAAACAATTACTGAATATCCTTAATATAAACAATCTTATTATAAATTATTTAATTTGAAAAAATTAGTACGTTATATCAAAAATACATTCCTCTTCTCAGAACAATATAGCACATAAAAAACTTAGAAGTTATAATGCACACACTTAGTTGCATTTCCGATTAAATGGCATCTATAGTTAAATAGAAAGATTTTGCCCTTAAAATACAGAAAAATACACCTTATGGGTATATTGTAATACGATAATATGTCAAATAACTACACTCAGTCTAATCGAGTAACCTGGATTTATTCAGTCAGGTTCCTTAAATCTCGTTAGGATTAAAATCATAATAAAAATATTTTTTACTTTTCAGCAAGCTATCAAGCAAAAAATCTGTAAAAAAACTCAAGCAGTTTACGAAATGAAATTACGATTGAATCTTCGAAAATATTCGATAAATAATATGTACAAAGAAATAATCGAAGGAAACCGAATAATATTATCGAAAGCAATAACATTAGGTAAATATAACCCGGAGTAATTATATAGTTGAATCTAATTTGAAAGCAGATAAGGAATTATCGAAGAAATTAATTATTGAATGCCTGAAAATCAAAAACAAAAGTATCAAAATAGGTATAAGTGGACCTCCTGGTTCTGGTAAATCAAGTTTTATTGAAGTTCTTGGTTCTCGATTACTTAATTTTGGTCATAAGATTTCTGTTTTGGCTCACCTCAATATCCATTGATTTTTATAGGCTGTCGATCCCTCATCTACTTCTATAGGAGGTTCTTTATTAGGAGATAAAACTAGAATGACTTTATTATCAGCCCACAAAAATGCTTATATAAGGCCAACTCCAAGTAGAGGTTCTTTAGGTAAATTATCAAGTTTAATTTCTAGGTGGCGTTGCCAATTCTACTAATTTGGCTTTAATATTATGTCAAGGTACCATATTTTGACTTATTTTAGCTGCTGGTTATGATATAAATATTATAGAAACAGTTGGAGTAGGACAATCAGAAGTAACGGTAGCCGATATGGTAGACATGTAAAATTTAAAAAATAATTCAGTAGATTTGTTTTAATACTACCACCAGCTGGTAAATAATAATAATAAACATTTTTAGCTGGCGATGAACTACAGGTTTTTACTCAATATTTCATTTTAAGGGTTTGAAAAAAGGAATTATGGAAGCTGCCGATATTATTTTAATAAACAAATATGATGGTGAACTAAAACCAGCAGCAAACAAAACCAAAAGCGATCTTATAAGTGCTTTGAAGATTTTTCGATCAAAGTCATTTTGGAAGCCTAAGGTATTAATATCATTAATGTTTAGATTTTGACGGTATCTGCTTATGATAAAATTGGCCTCACTGAAGCCTGGGATGTTATTTTAGAGTACAAAAGGGTATTAGATCAAGATAATAGACTCAATGATTTGAGAAGCAAGCAAAAACTAAAATGGTTTCACAGAGAAATCATCAATAGGCTTCAAGAAAAGTTGGTATTATGTTGTTTACTTTTAGGCTTGGAGATAATCACATAAAAAACCTTCTTCTTGAGCTTGAAACAAAAGTTCTTAGAAACGAGATATCATTTCTTGATGCTTCTACTTTAGTTATCGATAAATGTTTTGAAAAATAAAATCATAAAAGTAAAACAATTTAAAACAATGAGTCTATTAACTTTTGATGTGCTCTTCATTCATCTCCAGATCGTCCTGAAGGTCAAATATCTTCATATCATAACCGTTTTCATTCTCTTCAGTAAGGGAATTATAGGCATCTGTTTTGGTTGAATTAAGCAGGAAAACGCCGATAAAAATGATCAAGAAGCCATTTACCAAAGATACAAATTCGACAGGTGATGCATGGAAGCCATTGAAGAATAGAATGGATGCAAAAATAGTAGCAGTAGTAAACATGACGTAATAAACAGGTGTGACTAGATTAGTTGAAAAAGTATCGAGTGCTTTGTTGAAATAACTCATCTGAATCAATATACATACCACTATTAGCCCACCAAATAAGTATGTCGCCGGGTTAGTTAGCTGATTTTTGCCACCCAAAGTCAATTTTATAGCTATGCCAAATCCTTTGCAACTAATTACTGTAATTGATCCAATTAAAGAGCAAATAGAAACATAAACCAATAAATGAGTTTTTCCATACTTAGGAGCGACAAAATAAATTAAAAAAGTACTAAATCCTATAACGAATATAAAGTATAACAAGAACAAAAATCCTCTAAAATGTTGCATTACTTCTCCTACTGAATTGAGCTCTGGGTCTTCTGGTGAATGTATTACTATTATTATAGATCCTAATATACATAATGCACATCCCGTCTTTCCTATTTTGTTTAGAGTTTCATTGAGAATAATGGAAGCCAAAACAGCGCCAACAATAACGCTTAAAGCACCTAATGGAGTGACTAAAATAGCAGGTGCAAATGAATAAGCAGCGAAATTAGATATTTCTCCTATTGCCATACATAAGAAACCTAACCACCAAGTCGTGTTTTTCAAATAATCATAGCTACGTTCTTCATTTCCTTTCTTGTTGCTCTTCATTAGCCCTTTCTTCGTTAATACAAAACTAGCACCTATTAAAAAACTTGATATTAATGCTAGTCCTAATCCTATGTATTTTTCATCTGTCATTTTTGCGGTTCTTTAGACTCTATCCCTTTTCGTAAAAAAATTGAATTTGGAAACGAATTTAGAAATGCTTACTTTTGTGGCTTATTTACAAAAAATTTTAATTAAAAAGTCCTACATAAAAAAAATATTTGTAGTTTCGATCCTTTTATATAAATATTTAGGAGTCAATATTTTTTTTCAAAATTTCAAGACCGAATCCTGAGGTTTTTTATTTTTCATTATAGCCGAATATCTTTTGAGTGGTGATTTTATGCTAGAAAAAAAATAACTACAACCAAATTCTTCAGGATTTGACATAAACCAAGCATTGTATAATCTTCCTCGAATTATAATTACCAATACTAAATTTTTGTTTTATCCCATGGAAAGTGTCATTATTCCCCGATGTTTCGGTAAGTGTCTTGTATCGAAAGATGGAAATATATATTTCTTTTACCTGTGATAGTATGGGAATAAAGATGGATATTTTCATGCGAGTCTAGAGTAGGACCGAAATTCAGCCACGGAGAAATGTTTAAGATGTAATATTCGAAGACAGTAAAGATTAAAATAAAAGATGAAGCTCTGGGAAGATATAAACCTTTTACAGTCATTCGTATTTATCTAAATAAGTGATAAGTTGTTCAAACGAGTTGTAACTGAATTAGTAAACACCAAACAAGATGTAACCACAAAAGTAAACATTAAGGCTATGTTTATTAAGATGTATGGAAATATTACTAAAAAGTATTAATTAAAATTAATGACATAATCAAATATTATGTATTTCATGTGGCGGTTAATAGAAACTTATCTCTACGACACTAAATTACATCATGAACTTTATATTCGGTTGACTTTTGTTGATATTTTTTGTGATTATACAACCAATATGCAATGCTGGTACTTAAGTCATTAGGTATAAATAGAGAGTCAACCGCTATATTATTCGAAAATACCTCCCCCCCAATGAATTCCATCACCATTTATCCTGTCCAGCTTCCTCATTATTATAGGTTTCGAAATGTAAATAGAAAAGTTTGCACATTTGGCAACATTGAAAGAAAAGGCTCTAATTGAGCTATATAATTATTAATTAAACTTGTCGAATTTCAATTTTTTACGCTTTGAACAAGCACATCCAGATATTTGTCGAATAATAATTTGATGTAGATTAAATTTATCTATAATTATAATAAATAAGTTTAGAAAATACTTTTTCGTACAACTCTATTGATTGTGTCCTTATTTCTATTAAATGCTCTGATAAAATGTTACCATTTTGTCAACCCCTAAAAACCCTTCAAAATCAAGATTTCAAAAAATCGAACGCAGAACATCGAAATGAGCCAGAAACAAGCTAGCAAAGTTTTGAAAGAATTATTTCCAGATTGCGGTAATTCACTATTTTAATTAACTTAATATCGATTTTTATAGACCCTTTGTACATTGAAAATTGCTGCACTTTTTATAAAGATAACATTATCGAACGAGTAAGCGAAAAAATATGTACAATGAACAAAGGAAATTATCCAACTATACCTTTAGAATGCAGAAGAGATAACACAAAGAAACGAAATTTCTACTTGAAAGAATTGAACAAATTATTCCCTGAATGCGAAATTGGTTATTTGAGGCAAAACATCTTGCTTTATGAGAAGGACATACTTGAAAAAATTATACAATTATTATTGAAAGATGAATATCCGAGGCGACTTAATTTTAATCAGAAATTACAGAAGCATGATTATTTTATGTCCGAAAATTATATCAAAGGTGCACAATATAGGCTATACAATGCATATCCGAAAATATTCAACTCGAGTATTAGAGCCATATTAGCCGAAACTAACAATAATTTTGTTGAAAGCTTTTATAGGCTTAAAGAGTTAGAGAATGAAGTTGATGTCTTCTTTATTAACTTATTGGACATGTTTATGAAGCGAAAACCAATAGATGATTTCTCTATGTATGATATTGAGTTATTAAAAGATTATGATATAATACTTAAAAAAGAAACTGAAAAGAAAGTAGAAAATGACCGAAATATCGCCCTTAGACTGAACAAAAAAGCATATAAGAAATATGGTCAATTTATAGTTTGTGATTGCTGTTATGAGGATTTTACTTTTGAAGAATTGGGCCAATGTAATAAATTCCATCTTTTCTGCTTTGGATGTGTTGAAAATTCTGTATCTTCAATTGTTTATGGACAAAACAATGTCAATGATTTACTGCAATATAAAATTAAATGTTTTAGCACAGAATCTAATGATTGTTTTATTGAGAAGAATGAGTTGAAGAGAATACTTAATAATGAACTTTGGGTTGAATTAGAAAATTATATTCAGAATAGAAATATGGAAAATTCGGGATTTGTATTTGAGCATTGTCCTTTCTGTGATTATAGAGAGATCAAAAATGAACATTTTGAATTACTAAGTGTAGATTTTAGGAAATATCTTGGGTTTACATCTATGATCATATTGATACAAAAGTTGATAAAGAATATACGTTTAATTGCTATTCTACCTTTTCAAATGGTATGGATTTTACTTTCTACTATTGCATTATCAAACCTTCTCAAGTTGGATCTTATAAAAATGCTGCCAAAGTTTTTATGGAAACTGTCTGTTCACAATTCTTTTCTATTTGATTGTAAAAACCCGGATTGTCTTAAATCTTCTTGTAAGATTTGTTTCAAGCAAGCAACACCCTCCCACCAATGCTACCAGAATGAAAAAGATAAATTACGAATCTATGTTGAGCAAGCAATGGCAGACGCTGTAAAAAGAACGGTAAATATCACAACTGTTAATTATTAGTGCCCCAATTGTAACTTGTCCTTTACCAAATTAGATGGATGTAACAAAATGACATGTAGATGCGGTATTTATCATCGATTTATTTTCTTAGGCTATATTATGTGCTACATTTGTAGAAAAGAAATTTCAAAAGAGTCTTACAAACACTTTTGTGAACACTTTAGACCAATCATGGGTCAGATTTGCAGTGCTTGTACTAAATGTGATCTTTATAAAACGCCTCAAGAAGATGTTGTTATTAGAAATGCTGCAGATGCTGCCAGAAGAAAATTTTTGGCAGAAAATCCAGATAATCCGCTTGCTATAATTTCTAATGATGAAGGTTGATAATTTTTATTTTAATCTTTTAGAATTTCATTTTTGGTCAGGATCATTATGGAAAAATATGATTAATGGTGTCATTTTGTATTTCTTCGAATAATCTTGTTGCTTTTAATAAATTTATAATAATGAACAAGATTTTATAGCATCAAATCTATATAATTGATATCATTCCCTGTTTTTATAGCTACTTTATCTACTGTGAATTTCATTTTTGGTAAAATGTGCTCAATTTCTTCCAAAAGAGTCAAATCTACATCCTTATCACCTTTATAATTCCTCCACAATAAGCTGAAGTGAAATTTAGGAGGCTATTAAATAAATTATAGATAATACAGAATAGAAAACAGGTAAATTGAATTTGAATACAACTTCGTCGATTTCTTTTAAAATTCGTATCAGCTATTTTCAATTATAAAAAGAGAGAAGATATACTTTTTGTTGAGAACTATTATCCACATTGAATGAAATAAATTGAGTAGTTTCTTCGTCGTTCAAATAAATCTCAGGTGTATAAAAAGAGACATCAAATCTTTTAAAATTAATCAATGTATTTTACCTTGAGACATAATCGATAGATTTTGTTATCGAATCTTTAAATTTGTTCAATTGATATTTTTTTAACATAAAACATCTTGATAAACTTACACTTACTTTATTGTCTTTAAGCTTATCAACAATCTCAAATCCATCAAATTTAGATTTTAAAGATTTTAACATTGAAGCTATTTTCTCTTCTAATGAAACTGTAAATAAATATTATTATTTCAAAGAAGATTATACTTTCAATAAATATATGAGCTGCCCAATTTCCTTTAATATGAGGGATAGTTCGTTTTCGTCCTTTAAGATCTTTATTTTGTTTGAAATCTAACAAATAATTACAGAAAGTTTGTAGGGTACCATGTTTAGAATAAAGTTCATCGAATGATTTTGGTAAAGGCGGTACCCTTTTCTTTGTATCGGTTCTGGGTTCTTCCTCGCTACTTGAGTAATTTAACTCATTCATGATTTTCGAGAAATTTTCGGAATGAGATGCAATTTTTTAGTAAAATAGACGTTTTAATTTAGAATCATTTATAATCTAACATGTATAATTTGACTTCAGCTTTTAAATGGGGTATAGACTTATTCTATTATTTTACACTTATCTCTACTCTTTTTAAGTATAATAACTTTGAAATACACCTAATTAGATAAGTTTTATTCAACCTACAACTCCCGCGAGTGTCTAGTCGAGAACCATCATATAAATAAGTTTTGCAACTACTCATAACACAAGTTTGGTAAAAAAGCATTAAAATAAATTTTTATTCAAGCAAACGCACAAAGAACCTTAACCAAATTATCAACATTTCTAATTTTCTCAACATTAGAATTAATTCTCTTTCTTTGAATAACATTCAGCTTCATTATTTTCAACTTCGATCTTTTTGAAGAAGTAGGAAACCAAAACACAGTGAATTCAAAAGACCAATATTTCAAAACTAATACTTTAACCAAATCAAGTACCACAAAATAAGCTAAAGAAATTCCAATAACAGCAAACCCCCAAGCCGGACCAATAGGTTCTATAAATTTTGGTATTCCAAAGATGGAGATTAACATAGCAAATAATTGAGTAGTCAAGATCGTTATGACAAAGATTAGCGACGGCAGATTAGACCAAAAGAAGCCATGAAGTCTCGTAGAAAATATCAAAAAATGAGGACAACTCGAAATATGTAAATACATGATCGTTTGTATTTGTTTATCTCCTAATTGAAACACCTCTCTAGCCACATAGAAATGAGCAAACGATAATGCGGTTAAGAACAAACCAAGGGTTATAGAGAGAAAGATTAGTTGGCCAACTCTCCATTTATCGGGTGTTTCTGATATTTGCACATTATCAAAAGCGATAACAATAGTAGCCAAATCATTAAGCACAGCTATGAGGATAAGAAGTGAAGGATTCATCTTCCATTGTTCGATCAGAATAATAAGAAAGAAAAATATCAATATATGAATAGTTGATGTGATTCTATATAAACTATACGATCGCATTCTTTGAAAAATAGCTCGAGCTGTGGTGATGCTATTGATAATGGTCGACAATCCAGGTGATAACAACACAATATCTGCTGCAGATCGTGCTGCATCAGTGCAATTATGAACTGCAATACCGACATTAGCTTTCTTAAGCGCAGGGGCATCATTAACGCCATCACCTGTCATAGCTATAAGATATCCTTTATCTTGCAACAATTTAACAATCCTAAATTTATGTTCAGGTATAGAATGAGCGAATCCATCGGCTTTTTCACATACCCTTGCTAATTCGGCTTCTGACTTGTTTGTATTTTCCAATATTTCTGCATCCACAATAACACGATTCATCTTCAATCTATAACAAACTTCCTTCGCAATCGATAACTGATCCCCAGTAATCATTTTAACTTGCACACCATGACGATAGCAATTGGCAATCGTTTCAGCCGAATCATCTCTAGGTGGATCCAATAAGGTTAAATAGCCCACTAGTTGCCATTCATCTTGATATGTTCTTGCCACCGCTAATGTTCGTAATCCTTTAGTAGCAAATTGATTCACAATATTATCTCCTTGATATTTGGTCAATTTATTAATTACTGTTGATGCCCCTTTACTAACTCGATATCTCCCTTTTCCGTCTGTGATGGTTGCTGTGGTTTTCTTCGAATCCGGATTGAATGGAACAAACTCTTCAACCTTGACCTCATTGAAAATTTCTTTATTAAGTTTACTTTCTGCTTCTTTTCTAACTACCAATTCAATAGGATCATTAGTATTTTTCTCAGATGCCAAATAAGCATAAAAGAACAAATCCTCTTCCGAGTAACCATTACATAGATACGACTGAGCTAGCGTCAATTCATTCTTAGTCAATGTTCCGGTTTTATCCGAACAAATAATCGATACCGATGATAACTCTTCAATTGCAGCTAATCTCTTTGCTATAACTTTTTTCTTAGCTAATTGATTGGCTCCTATAGCCATAGTCACACTCAACACCGTAGGTAAACCAACTGGAATAGCCGCCACAGCTAAAACAACAATACTATCAATGATATCAAGGATATCTCTCCCTTTATTCCTACTTAGCAAATACACGAACAAGATAACAACTAATATCAAGGTAGATAGAACTAAAAACTTGCCTATCTGGCCTACTATCTTTTGAAAATGCCCTTTCTCATTAGTAATGGATATTAAATGAGCAGTTTTGCCAATCAATGTTTCTCCTGCTGTTTTCGTGACCATTGCCATCATTTGACCCCGCTTCACAATACTGGACGAAAGAACCAGATCGTTCTTGCCTTTAACAACAGGAAGAGATTCACCAGTGAGGGCTGACTGGTCAATAGTAATGGAGCTATATTCCTTGTTAGAATCGTTCAAATCAAATAGGCAACAATCTGCAGGCACGATATCACCAATTCGTAACGAAATAATATCACCCGGTACTAATTCTGATGATAGAATTTTGGTAATTTCACCGTCTCTCAAACATGTGCATTTTAAGGATAATGTCGTTTTCAATCCTGCTATTGCGGATTCTGCCTTTGATTCCATGCTCCATCCAATAAACGCATTTAATATCAATAACGCCCCGATAACTGCAAAATTGGCCCAGTCTTGCACTATTCCACTGAATATAAATGCTATTATTATTAAGATGGCTATTGGATCTATAAAATAAGTAATGAATTTCCAAATAGAATTTTGGCGTGGTTCTTTAATCTCATTTCTGCCAAAACGGTCTAATCTTTTATGGGCTTCTTCAGTACTTAATCCTTCTGTTATTGAAGTGTTTAAGTAAGTAGAAATGTCTTCGTTCTTTTCAAGTTTCATGATTTTGTAAAAATTCCAGTTTTTCAGGCTTTTATATCGAAATGTGTAGTAATGATGCAATCATTGTAAGGAAGCGAAGAAAAATTGGCAATTGTATTCAAGTAAAAAAAATAGCATAAATTCACAAGGAAACAGTGATTTTAATCGAAAACTAGGATGCATTTTTCCTTATTCAGGGTACCAAACAATTCAGATCCAAAGCCTCTGAATTAGGAACTCTGATTTTGACATATTTAGGCTCACTAAAGCCTTGAATTAAATCCACAATTTCATTATACATTTGAATTTTCTCATTCAAATCACGTTTAACCCATTCCGTCAACCAAAAGTCTTTATAAGTGATATCTTTTAACATAAAATTGGAAGTAGGAATGATCAACAGTTGACCACTCATGCCGCCTTAAGTGATGACATACTCTTTATTGCTTATTACTTTCAATACTTTAGTTACATTAGACCCGCTTACACAATTAAGTCCTAATTTGATATTAGGGTCTTCATAATTTTGATTGAAAACCTGATCTTCTAATATTACATAATCGGCACTTAAATTTTCTAAATACGCTTTAATAATCCTATTCTTATCTCCTCCCCTATCACCAAAATAAATGATATGGTTAACTTGTCTCTAATCATATTGATAGTTTTGGTTCCTCTTTTCTTGCACATCCATATCACCATTTGGCCAACACTACTAATAGGCCCATTTTGAATAATACAATCACCTAATAATAAATAAGTAAAGAAACCTTCTTTTAGGTAAAAAAACCATTAAGCATTCTATAAGTCGTACATGGATTAACCGACAATGTTGTACTTTGTATTAATGATCAGGATTTGAAATCTAACTTAATTAAAGTGTGCGGAATAAAAATGGCATAGAGTAAATTCTTTAACATTAAAGATAAAGTCATAAAAATGATAAAAAATCAACTATAATAATAAAAATAAGAGTAAAGAGGTGATTTAATCTTGTTTTTATTATTATAGTTGATTTTTTATCATTTTTATGACTTTATCTTTAATGTTAAAGAATTTACTCTATGCCATTTTTATTCCGCACACTTTATGTCGTTCAATTCAACAATGACATGGGGTCTTCAAGTCCATAATAAAATCAGTGAAGATAGTACCAAAACCAGTACGAGATGATATAACTTAGTCGTCTATTTGAAATCTTTTTACAGCGTCACCTAATTCCATAACTTCGGCCAAGCCTTCCTTTCCTGGTATATAGCTTAATTCTCCATCCTATGTTTTACTAGGATAAGTGCCTTGAATCTTAAATATGTCTGATGGACTTATTAGGCAAGCTAAGAATTTAACTGCAATTGATGAGGTTCAAGTTTAGCTAATTCTTTGTTCTTGATTCTGCAAATAATGTATTATTAGGAGAGTCTTAACTTTAATACCTCTTTAGGCTTGCTGAATCTCTCAAAATATATCATTGTGTTTTTCGTCTTTTTTGAGACATTTTAAAAGATTACGAGTAAAATATCAAACATTTTACAAGCTCAGTCGAACCGACTCGGACCACATGTGAAGTTCAATTCGACAGATGATGGGCTTACTAGAGACTTTTTATAATATAAATCTATCAAAAATGCTATTTGAACTCCATGGGATCAGGAGCTGGGCTCGTCAAAAAATATCGTACATTTTAGAAACAAATAATTTAATCAAAGGCTAGAATACGTTTCATATCAGTGAGATCAAAATTATCTATAAAATCCGGCTGCAAATGTCCATCATTAGGGAATTGAAGTTTGATATGTTTAGGCTCTTTAAAATCCTGTATCATATCAACCACTTCATCATACATTTTCAACTTCTCTTTAGTATTATTCTTCACCCAATGAGTCAACCAAAATCCTCTATGCGTAATATCCTTGAATATCAGTTGTGAGGTTTGGATTGTTAATGGTCTACCACTCATTCCACCATAAGTTACAACACAGGCTCCGTGGCTTAATATTTTGGTTAATTCGGATAGACTAGAACCACCTATACAATTCAAGCCTAATCGAATATTTAAATTCTTAAATTGATCTTTCTGTATTGATAGTTCTTTTTCTAAGATGACATGATCGGCTCCTAAACTTTCTAAATATAATTCTGTCTTCTTATTCTCATCTTCTCCTCTATACCAGTTGATTATTGGGTCTGGAGGTGTACTTATCTCTGACCATATTTATCGTTTTGATCCCTCTTTTCTTACACAATTGGATTACCATTTGACCAACACTACTAGTAGACCCATTTTGGATAACGTAATCACCTGTTTTAAAAATAAGATACCAATAAAGGGGAAACCTTTGTTTAAAGAAACAAAATCGTTGAGTATCCTATAAGCAGTACAAGGATTTACGGCTAATGTCGCGCTTTGGATTAATGTTAGGGATTTGAAATTGATTTTTTGGATTTCTTCTGACTCTACAACAGCATTAGATCTCCAAGTCCCTATAAATTTTATCAATTTTGAGGCTGATATACCAAATCCAGGGCGAGAAGGTATGACTCGATCACCTAATTGAAATTTTTCTTTTATAGAATCACCTAATTCAATTATTTCAGCTATTCCTTCATTTCCAGCTATATATCCCAGGTCTTTATCTTCTTTTGGTTTGCTAGGATAGACGCCTTGAATCTGATTGATATCAGCAGGATTAATCGGAGAAGCTAAGAATTTAATTTGTATTTGATTAGGTTGAAGTTTGGGTAAATCGATGGTTTTGATCCTAAAAAACTGGTATCAAGAACATGGGCTTACTTTAGTACTTCTTTTGGGGTCCCGAATTTAGAGAAATATAATATTGTGCTTTTTCGTAAATCTTTTATCATGTTCGATTTCCAATCAAAAAGTTTAAAGTTTTATCAACGATTCCATAAAGTTATGATTCATCAAAATCATACTTTATAAGCTTTATAAATCATATTTGTGATATTTATCCTTCTTATCATTGAAAGCTTTCGAAATTTCGTCATTAGATGAAATATTATTAAAATTGCTATAAAATGAGTAATACATTCGTGTATAAAAAAGAAACACTAAAATAAATAGAGTGTATTTATTTTTCGCATTTAAATCATAGTTAAATCTAGAAGCGACATAAAATACTCATTTATCAAGTTTAATTTAATTAACCTAAAATCAGCTCATAACCAATAATAACGACATTAATAGTTATCAGAGGAACTAATTATAAACCATAGTAACAATATTACCTCTCATTAAAGTTCGTATAGCATAAATTAAGTTAAGAAATTTCGCCTTAACACTAATGGTATCAAAATTATTCTGAGACCAACCCACTAAATAATTATATGATAGGGTTATACTTTTAGATAAAAATCTTTGTTCATTTAATACAGCTAAGCCGTTCAAAATTAATACTATGGTGTATATTAGTCTGCCTATGGAAAATCCCATTTCGATTTCGAGTTTGAATTCAAAAACGCCTTGTGAATTTTTAAAGTGGATGTTTTAGCAAAAAATATTCAATATTTAAAAATAAATCTTTCTATTCTTAATTATAAGCATTTTATCATTTAATTGATAACTTTTTTATTTCAAATGGTTCAATGAAAGAATCATGAAATTAACCTTCAAATGAAATATCTGGGTTTGTTCTATTAAATTGTTGAAAATTTTTCTCTAGTGGATTTTAATTAATAAGCCTTGTTTCTTTTTTAATTTCCTGGTACGTTGCATGCATGAAAGCTTAAAATTTGGTCTTGGTACGATTAGATTTTAAGAATATTTACTTTTCAGAAAATCGGAGCATTTTGGTAATCCAAACATATTTCATTGCAGAATAAATTATACAATTTTTTATTCGAAAGATTTTTTCGTAAAAGATCACTCGTGAATTAAGTTTTCTTAAGTGGATAAATTTTTTAGAGAATCTTTTCCCAATCATATCGATAAACGAAAAGAAAATCTTGATTAGCTTTGATCCATCACATTTTTATAAAAAGATGACTAAAATTGAACTATTAATGAAATTATCATATACCATTTTACTAGGTTTAATAAAGTATGATAAAATCACAACTTCTATAGCTCATCTCACATCTGCAAAGATAAGCCACACAAAAATGAAATGATGCATAGAATCCCACTTTACAACTTCCATTATATATTTGTAATAAAACCCATCTTAAATCTTTGAATTATGGGAAAATAAAGATAGGCACTCCTAATCAATCTTTCAAAGTAATTTTTGATACAGGGTCTTCGGAATTGATTACTTTTTCTGAGAGCCCAAGTACTTCACCAAGGCAAAACAAAAAAGCTTTTAATCCGGACAAAAGCACGAGTTTCTTTTCGAATAGAGTTACCAAAGGTTTTGAAATAGAATATGCATCCGGTAAGATGAGTGGGTTTAAAGGATTTGTATTTACAATTATTAGTTAACTTTGTAGGACTTTGTCAACCTAAACGGGATCAATTATTATACTTCTTTAGGTTTTGTGACTAACAACAATGTAGAATTATTCAAATATGATATACCTTGTCAAGGAATATTCGGCCTGTCTAGAGGTAAAGCGACATTTCAAGATATACCTCAATTAAAGAATATTTTCTTCTCTAATCCGGAATTGAAAAAACTCTTTTCTTATTACTTACTGAAAGCTGAAAAGAACGGTTTAGCAGGCGAATTATTGCTAGGTGATTATGATCAAAAACTTTTTACTGAGAAAATTAGCTGGTATAGAGGTTCTTCAGTTTCCAAACTATGGGAAATAGGCCAGGTTTCCATAAAAATAGGCGAGTTGACTTATGCTAGATCATTCAATGCAATATTCGACACAGGCTCATCTGGAATTATTTTTCCAATAGACGTCTATAATTCTATTAATCGAGAAATCAAAGGAAATGCTGGTAAAATGATTGATTGCAGTACAGGGAAACAGTTTCCTGAGTTGAACTTGAAGACTCAAAGTGACGATTATATTCTCACGGCTTCAGATTATATACTTGAAGTTCAAGGTAAATGCTTTGTTCAAATTTATAAATATAATAAAAATGTATTTCAGGATTTGAGCTGATACTTGGTAATGTTTTCTTTAAAAAATATTACTCTGTCTTTGATTATCAGAGGAATCATATTGGATTGACTTTATCTTTAAAATAAACTTGATTAAATAAGAATTCATTTGAGAGGTTTAAATCATATAACTTTTTACCCAATTGATTCCTGGCAATCTAAAACGCGGTATTCATGCAATCAAGATTTGAGGGATCAAGAAATGACAAGATGATTTTATAGTACATATTGCATTATAGAGGTGTCTTTTAAAAGGAACATATATGGCTTTTCTTCTATTACAACCAAAAATCATATCAGTCGATATATGAAGGAGCATTTATTATTGTTTCTTTTATATAAACCGCTCTAATTTCAATCAAAACCACTAATAGGGCACTTTATTTTCGTTCAGAGTAGTCCCTTTTTGATTCTCTTCTTAATTCAACCACATTTTTAATGATTATTAATCAACCAATTATTTAATAAGTAAAATGGGGACTACTTTGAACGAAAATAAAGTGCCATATTAAAATGAAACATTCGAAGTATAAAAGGAAGCGAAGAATGGAAGAAAAGCATTATGTCTAATTATATAAAATTAATAAAACATTCATCCAAGAATGAAGTCATCTTAACTATATTATCCATTATTAGTTCCATCTTAGAGGGTGCATCGAAACCATTTATGGTCATTTTGATAGTCCAAGTGACTAAAGATTTGAATACCATCCCTCAAGAATTAGCAAGAAATCCAGCAGAAGGTAGAAATCATATCGATAGAAGTGGACAAAAAATTAGTCTCTCTTTTGTATTTTTGGCATTATTCTGTTTCTTATTTGCTTATTTACGATCTCTGTCTTGGGCCATCTCTAGTGAAAAGATTGTTTTGAGAATCAAGAACTTGTTCTTTTACACGGTAATGAATCAAAACATGGGCTGGTTCGATTCCAATAATAGTGGAGAATTAGTCAATCAAATCACTAATGAAGTGGAGTTGATCAAAGAAGGTTATGGCGAGAAATTAGGGGAATTGATCAAATGTTTGACTTGTTGCTTCCTCTGTTTGGCGATCTCCTTTACTTTGGATGTCAAATTATCTTTAGTTATGTCCATCTCGATCCCATTAATTGCTGGCTCTATCGTTGGCACCGACTTGTTGAAAAATGGTGGATGCAAAAATGCCACCTTCGGTATTGCTGAAGAAGTTTTCAGCGGAATTAAAACCGTCATTGCATTCCAAGGAGAAGGTAAAGAACATTACAGATATAGCGAAAAAGTCAACGAACAAGCACAACAAAAGAACAAGGACAGTGTATTATCTAGCTTAGGCTTAGGTTTCATGTTCTTGTTTGTATTCTTATCTTTTGCTATGGGATTCTATTACGGTTATCATCTCGTTGTCAACTACAGTTATACTCCTGATAAGGTTATTGGAGTTATCTCTTGTGCAATCATCGGAAGTATGTCTTTAGGAAGCACTTCAGTTTGTTTAGTCGCCATTTCAAAGGCTCAAGTAGCTTCTCAAAGCATCTTGAGAGTTATTGAACAACCTAACTTAAATAAAGAAAGTGGCTTAGTATTGGAGAAAATCAATGGAAACATTGAATTCAAGAATGTTTCCTTTACTTATCCTTCTCAATCTCAAGCTTCTTTAAAGAACTTGACTTTATCTATCCCAGCCGGCAAGTTTGTTGCTTTTGTTGGTGCTAGTGGAAGTGGCAAATCAACCATTGTAAAATTGATCCAAAGATATTATGAAATCAACAGTGGAAGTATCTCCTTAGATGGTGCTTCTATAAGCGAATTGAATCTCAATGAAATGAGAAACAACATCGGAGTTGTAGGACAAGAACCAATCCTCTTCAATACTACCATTTATCAAAATGTGGCTTATGGCTCTAGTCAAGAATGTAGTTTAGCAAAGGTTATCGAAGCTTGTAAATTGGCAAATGCCCATGACTTCATTATGATCTTGCCTAATCAATATAACACTATAGTAGGTGATAAAGGTTCTATGTTATCTGGAGGACAAAAGCAAAGAATTGCAATAGCAAGAGCCATCATCAAATCACCAAAAATCTTGATCTTAGATGAAGCTACTTCTGCTTTAGATTGTACCAGTGAAAAATTGGTCCAAAAGGCTTTAGATCAATCATCAAAAGGTAAGACTACTATTATGATTGCCCATAGATTAAGTACCATCAAGAATGCTGATTTGATTTATGTGATGAATCAAGGCCAAATTGTTGAAGTTGGTTCTCATAGCGAATTGTTGGCTAAAAACGGAGCTTATACTGAATTGGTTAAAGCACAAGAATTGAAGCCTAGAACTGTAGTCAACTCAGCTAGATCTAGTATGATCAATGTGTCAATGAAAAGAAAATCATCCAAAACCATCTTGAGCATGCCATCAGTTATCATCCAAACGAAAGCAAAGAAGAATGATTTATTGAGATTAATGAATTATTTCCAAGCTCATAAAACTTTATTTTTTTTCGCTATGTTTGGTGCTTCTATCAATGGTTCGATCTTCCCAATCTTCTCTTATCTTTTATCCAAAGTAAGCAAGATCTTGACCGAATCGAAAAACAAAGACAACAGTGAAGAAGCCAGCTTAATTACAGTTTCATTCATCTTATTAGCAATTATGGCCCTCATTAGTCAAGTTGGTAAATTAGGTTTATTCGAAGCTTTAGAATCTAAAATTCAAGCAAAGATTCAGTCTCAAGTTTATGCCAACTTATTGCAACAAGAAGTCAACTTCTTCCAAACTAACTCTGTCTCCAGCTTATGTGTAAGATTAGAACAAGATGAAGCTATCAAATTGATCACTAATCCATTAATTATGATCTTAACTACTTTATCTAGTTCTTTATTCGCTTTCTACTTCTCATTCAGCGCAGGATGGAAACTCACCTTAGTCTTATTGGCTTGTATGCCTTTATTGGTTGTAGCTGCTTGGTTGAAGAACAAGATCACTAATAAGAGCATCAAGAACAACAAAGCAGGAAAAGAAAAATCTAATCAAATCGCTTTAGAAGCTATTTTAAATGTTCAAACCATCTCTAGTTTAGTTCAAGAAGATCATTTCTCTGCAAAATTCCAAGCTCAAAATAGAGATTTATTAAAATCTACTATTAGAGATACCAAGATCGAAAGTGTATTTTATGCTTTATCTCAAAGTTTGATCTATATCTTCATTGCTATTGGTTTCTATTATGGTTCTAGATTGATCTTGAATGAAGATTTCAAGTCCGAGAACATGATCTTAATCTTATTCTGTATGGCAGTATTAAGCATAGATATCGCCAACAATTTGGTTTACTTGAACTCCATGAACAAGCACAAATCCGCTATGAAGTCCACTTTCGAGTTAATGGATCGTCAAAGCACTATTGATGAAAATAGTCAAGGTGAATCTAAAGAATTAGATGGTGAAATTCATTTCGAAAATGTCACTTTTAATTATGGTACCAACACTATTTTGAAGAATCTCGATCTCACTTTAGAATCCAACAGTCAAACTGCATTAGTCGGCCCTTCTGGTAGTGGTAAATCTACTATCATTAACGTTATTCAAAGATTAGATGAAATCAACTCTGGAGATGTTAAGATTGATGGTATTTCTATCAAGAATTGGAATATCACAGAATTAAGAAAGCAAATCTCCATCGTTTCACAAGAACCAACCTTATTCAACTACTCGATCTTAGAAAACATCCAATATGGTAAATCGGAATCTACTTTTGATGATGTTGTCGAAGCAGCTAAATTAGCTAATATTCATAACTTTATCATGTCCTTACCTGATCAATATAACACAATTGTAGGTGAAAAAGGTGGTAGATTATCTGGCGGTCAAAAGCAAAGAATTTGTATCGCAAGAGCGATGATTAGAAAACCAAAGCTCCTCATTTTAGATGAAGCGACTTCGGCTTTAGATTCTCAATCGGAGCAATTAGTTCAAGATGCTTTGGATCAAGTATCTCAAGGTAGGACTTGTATCTCTATTGCCCATAGATTGGCTAGTATCAGTCATTTTGATCAGATTTGTGTCTTGAAAAATGGTGCTTTAGTTGAACAAGGTTCTCATCAAGAATTAATCGATAATAACGGTGTTTATTATCAATTGGCTAGTCAACAAGCTTTAACTTAATTTTGTAAAATAAAATTTTGTTTACACTTATTTTTTAAAAGTTTTATTTGATTTTTTCCCAAGATTTCGAAAAAAGTCATTTTACATTAAAAAAGAACGATAAGTCTCTTAAACCGATCAAATAGAGAATATAACTAGTTAATTTTAGTAAAATGAAGTATATGAATAGAGCTCGATTTCTATATCTAAAGAGTTCTTTAAATTTTATCGTCTGTTTACAAACCCTGATCTACTTGAATGGCCAATGAGTCTTGGACTGCGGTCACGTGTAAATTCAGGTATACACTGCCCATCAAAAGTGATTCAGTGTTTGGGAAATTCGAACTTAAATGGTAATTCATGAATGAGTAAGACTTCGAGCAAGCCAATACTCATATGGTAGATAGATACAGACTTTGTTTATAACATTAAAAATATTATAGATATCTTTTAAATATTGATAGAGATATGATTACTCAAAGTTGAAAGTAGGTGATTCAGTGTTTTGTCGAATTTTTAAAATTTACAAATTTTTCATTCTAGAACATTCTAAAATACCGCAAAATTGTTCANCAGTGTTTTGTCGAATTTTTAAAATTTACAAATTTTTCATTCTAGAACATTCTAAAATACCGCAAAATTGTTCACTTTTTTTTCAAATCCTTAGCAGAAGGTATTAAGGCTTATTTAAATGACAAGAAGAACATTGAAGAAAATTGAAACAAGAATTAGCGAACTTGCTTTAAATGGAAAATCTTCAAGAAAAATAGCTGAAATTGTTGGAGTTTCACAAGCAACAGTGTTCAGAGTAATAAATAGAGTTGAAAAAAATACTCCAGAACATATAATAGGTCGTCCTCTGGTCTTAGATAAGTATGATGAAAAATATATTGGAAGATTAGCAACAAGTGGTAAATGCTCCACCTCTACAGAAATACAGCGAGAACTCAAGACCTATGCAGGAATATCCGCCTCTTCGAGTACTATACTGCGCACATTAAAATGTAGCAACATCTTATCTATATACAAAAAGAAATGCCCACAATTAAAAAAAGCTCATCGTCGAGCAAGATTAGAATTTGAAAAAACACACAGAAATTGGGAAAATAAGGACTGGGATATGTTTATATGGTCAAATGAGACTAAAGTAAATCTAGAGGGATCTGATGGACGTGATAGAACTTTCAGAAAAATCGGGGAACCACTCAGAGATCACAATATTACTCAATCAAAAAAATTCGGTGGTGGATCAATTATGGTTTGAGGATGTATGCTTTCATCAGGTGTTTGGTGTCTTTGTAGAATTGATGGCAGTGTTAATGCTGAGATATATGAGACTATTCTGGATGACAAGCTGATGTATACATTTGACTTGTATTGCTTGGACAAATCTAAAATTGTCTTTCAAAATGACAATGCGTCCTCTCATACCGCTTCAAGTATAAAAAAGGGTTCAAAAGAAATGAAATAAAGATAATGAGATGGCCTGCACAATCTCCCGACATTAACCCAATTGAGCATCTATGGGATCATATGAAAAGAGAGCTAAAAATTCGACCACTATGTAAAGACAAAGATGAACTTTGGAAAGAATTCAAGATATATGGAACAATATTTCAGCTGAAGTATGTCTTAAGCTTGTTAGGTCAATGCCTAGAAGACTCGAACAGATAAGAAAAACAAAGGGCTGGCACACAATCTATTGATTTTTCATTTTTTAAATAATTCATTAAAATACTGAATCACCTACTTTCAACTTTGAGAAATCATATCTCTATCAATATTTAAAAGATATCTATAATATTTTTAATGTTATAGACAAAGGCTGTATCTATCTACCATATGAGTATTAGCTTGCTCGAAGTCTTACTCATTCATGAATTACCATTTAAGTTAGAATTTTCCAAACACTGAATCACTTTTGACGGGCAGTGTATACAATATTTGAAAACTCAGTGTACACATTTTTAAAACGTTAAAGGATAAATGCAAGAATAGTCATACTTATCAAAATAACATTTATGATCAATGATAAAAACTTTGATAAATGTCATCATTTTAGTTGAGAAATGGGATCAGGTAAAATATCTACACCTCGAGGGGTAAATAATTTATCTGTTCACAGGGTGAGGGGTAGATATTTTACCTGATCCGAGAAATGTTACATAAATTTAAATATTTCTTAAATTATTTATCAAATTGATAAATCTATAGATCTAATATCAATGATTGAGAAACATACTTCACTCTTTTTACCAACGATTAATTTTTTTTTTGAAAAGAATGGACAAAGGAAGAGAAACACGATTTAATAGCTTGGAATTCTGGTTATACTACTTCATTATAGCATCAGCTTATGTTTATGGTTTCAAAACTGTATTTAATTTAAGTTCTGGTATTTTCAACTTTTATTTAATTCTAATTTTATATAGACAATCATCCTAATTATCAGCAGTATAGTAATAAGTTATCAGAAGGAAGAACTTTCGGTTCCAAAATGGTAATTTTGTTCATTTATGTTATTTTTAGGATAATAGTGATGGGCAATATGCTTCCTTTGCTGATAATTTTCTATCATTATTTGGAACTTCAATTATACATTTAATAATAACTAACTTTATACCTACGAATATAAGTAACCTAAAATTTGTTTTATGAATTAGTTAGTAAAGAAAATACCAACTTAATATTATCAACTATATTTATTATTGTAATGCATGGTTCAAGTATTTTGAAATTGTTCGGATTTTGTGCTATCAATTATGTTTTATTGAACATAAGTCCTCTGAAGATAGTACCATTCATGTCCTGGTTCTTATCTTTCGGCTTCTTAATTTTCGCAACTCATTATGATGGACTACCATTTGGAGATTGGTTTCCCTTCCTAAGTTTCCTAGTTAGCTTCAGTATATTTAATCATTATTAGGATGGATATAGTGGAATGATACGAAACTGGGATACTTTTTTCAAGATCAATATGTTAAGAGCGTTATCGTTTAACATGGACTATTATTGGGCTCAAAAAACTTCTTTTAAACCTTTGGTTCTCCCTTTTTGATATATTTCTTTTTAGAAAAATATGAATAAAACTACGACAAGAGATAGAGTTAATGCTAATCATTCGGTTGAAAATTATTCGTTCTTTTCTATGTTGGCATATATGTTTTATATTCCTTTATATTTTGGTGGACCTATAATAACATTTAATGATTTTAAACATCAAGTACATCATGACTATATCATGTTTAGTTCAATTCTCCAGAAAGAAAAATTCAATGGAATTATGTTTTAACTTATGGTGCTAGGTTTCTATTTGCTTTAGCTCTTATGGATTTCTTTATTCATAACTGTTATGTCACTGCAATTTCGAAAGCGGGTGCTTTTCAAGGCCTTTCACCTGGTGAATTGTTGATGATAGGATATTTTGACCTGAAGCTCGTTTGGCTTAAAGTACATCGTATTATGATTATAATTAGTTATTGATTATATGGAGGTTCTCCCGATTATGGGCTATGGCAGATAATCAGGATGTAATAGAAAATATGCAGAAATGTATGTCTAACAATTATAGCGTTTCAGGATTTTGGAAAGGATGGCATTGTAGTTATAACAGATGGATAGTGCGTTATTTATATATACCATTAGGAGGGACTAAGTGGGCTTATTTCAATGTTTGGGTTGTGTTTACTTTTGTCGCTATTTGGCATGATACCTCATTTACATTGTTGAGTTGGGGTTGGATTATTGCAGGTTTCTTTATTCCAGAAGCTGCTATGAATTATCTGGCTTCTCCGTATAAGAAGAAATCTTATTATCGGCATATAGCAGCAGTAATTGGAACACTTAACATCACCATCTTATCGATCGCCAATTTAATCGGGTTTGCTGTAGGTTTGGATGGGATGAAATATATGTTTAATGAACTTTCTAAACCTAAAGGTTTTGTTATTGTTTTATCTTTTAGGCGTTTTCTTTATTTTGACTACTTTTGCTGTTTTGTTTTCAGTTGTACAAATACAGCTGGAAATTACTGTCTTAGAGAATATAAATAAATCAAAGAGACTTTAAATGTATATTATTTTAATCAAGTCACATTTATATTAATTTCATATGCTGCATGTTCATACTTTTGTCGTAAATCGATGGTGTTATTTAAGTTCTCTTAGGACTCGAAGAAACATAAATCATATTTATTTTAGAAATAGAAGAGAGGATCAGAATTTATATTGATATTACATCTTTTAAATCCAAGGAAATAAAATTTATCTTTCTCTCCTAAAATTCAAAAGTAATTTTTTTTCAAAAAATATCGTTGACAGAACTTTGTAAAGTTTAAAAAAATATTACAGTCTGTTTGAATCATTTATATAGTAGATTTCCATATTATCTACGAAGTGTTTATTTCTGCTATCATTATGTGATGCATAAAGATCGGCATATTCATTATAATGAAAACAACACTAATAAACTGTGCATAGATTGTGAAAGTTTAAACCCATAAATATATATTTCTGATTAATTATTATTAAATTTACATCATTCAAAGGCTGACAAATATAATTGTCCACATTTTCGGATACTCGGAATAAAACGAGATGTGTGTAAAGAATTTGAGAGTATAAATTAGACAGGATTATACATACTTTCACTATACAACAAAAAGACACTCTAAAAATAGTACTATTGATTTGATTTCAAAGTCTTTTGAAAAATAGTAAAATGTTTAGTTGCCATGCCACATTGGCAAAAAATATACTTCCTTGAGAGAAAAATCGGAGATAAGATGGAAATCAAAACATAAACCAAGATTATTGCCAATACTAATCTTGTCAATCATTCAGTTCACTAATGATCAAATGCCATAAAAAGCAACAGCAGCTCATCCAAACAATAAAATTTTACAAAATCAACCAAATCAAAGCCAAAATTGATCAATAAAAAGGAGTAATTATTACATCAAAAAGCAAAAGATCAACCTTACGATTATAAATCCGAGAATAATAAATCTTGGAAATTTTATGTATTTATTTTATTTCGTCTCCTCAACTTTTGCACAATTGTATGGGTCAGAACAAAAGGCCTTAGAAGTGAAAGCCGAATTCTTACATGCCTGGAATGGCTACAAGAAATTTGCCTATGGAAAAGATGAATTGAAGCCAATAAGTGGTGGCATAGTGAACGATAGATTTCAAGGCTGGGGAGTAACCTTAATAGATAGTCTAAGTACATTATGGTTGATGGATTTACGCCAAGAATTTGTAGAAGCTGTAGCTTATGTAAGTCAAGTTGATTTCAAAAAAACAAAAGGTCCGGTCTTGTTTTTCGAAACCGTTATAAGATATTTAGGCGGTCTATTAAGTGCTTACGATTTAAGTAATTTGGAAGTTCTTAAAGAGAAAGCTATTGAATTAGGTGAGTTGCTCTATTTGGCCTTCAGTTCTCCTTCGGGCTTCCCTTGGTATAGATTCGATTTCCAGACTTTGCAAGGAGATAATAATGGTGGAAAAGTGATTTTAGCAGAAGTAGGAACGATTACATTAGAATTTACAAGGTTAAGTTCTATAAGTAAAGATCCAAAGTACCGAATGATCAGTTTAAAAGTGATGAATAAGCTCAAACAACTAACTGATTTATACAATCAAAGCGGTTTATTACCTGTTTATTTGGATGTTAATACTGGAGTTCCTGTTACTCAAAAGATATCTTTTGGTTCTCTTGGCGATAGTTATTATGAATACCTATTGAAGTTTTACATCATGAGAGGTGATCATATGCACAAAAAGATGTTTATGGACAGCATGGAAGGACTAAAGGGGTTGGTAAGGAAAGGATATAATAATCATTTATATTTTGGTGAAATCGATGAGAAGGGGGAATTTGTGCAAAATATGGATCATTTATCTTTCTTCGTGCCTGGCTTACTTGCTCTAGGTGAGACTGCTATTGGAAATACGGATTATTTGCATCTAGCCGTTCAATTGTGTGATTCTATTTGGGAAATTTATCAACAAACCGCGACCAAACTCGGTCCAGAAGCTGTGATATTCAACAAAAGCAAGAAACCACATTTGGCAGCTCCGGTGAATTATTTAAGACCAGAATATGTAGAATCCTTATTCTATTTATACAAGCTTACCGGTGATTCCGTTTATCCTGATAGAGTTTATGAAATATTTAAAGCGATGAAAAAATACAGTAAAACAGATATTGCCTATGCGGGATATAAAGATGTAAATAATGTGAACATGAAAGAATCCCAAATTGATACCATGGAATCATTCTTTTTGGCCGAAACGCTGAAGTATATGTATCTGAGCTTTAAAAATAGAGATTTTATCAATTTACAAGAATGGGTCTTTAATACGGAAGCTCATCCTTTAAAAATTATGACGAGAAAGAATAAAGATGAAGAAGCCCCTTTTGATGATAGTCCTAGTGGTACTACTAACATGAGTGCTCTTGGGTTTACCCCTACTAATATTGGGTCTGGATTAACGTCTAATATGGCTCAAAGTTCTGCAGGCTTCAATCGTTTTGAATATTGATGTTTATATGGCACTTTATTCCCTTTTTGATTCTCTTCTTACTCCAACCAAATTTTTAATGATTATTAATCAACCAATTATTTAATAAATGGACTACTCTGAACGAAAATAAAGTGCCATATTGCATTAAATAAAATGTATTTTATTATATAAATCACTAAATAAAATTTTTAGTTATAAACTCAAATATAGTAAATTGCTAAATTTGTGGTTTTTCTAAAATATGCGTTCCCAAAAGAAAATATCTTTTAATAAATAAGATAACTTATAAGATATTAAAGTAATGAATTTATTTTATATATTTGTTTGTATGCAATTTTTTGAGCCATTAAATGAAATTTGACTCGTTTTCATATCTTGAGATGACAAAATTGGGATTCAACGTAGGAACTCAAGATGAGAACTTTTTCCAAACCGAACAAACACAAAAACAAAAAGAAACCAAAGTAAAGAAGAAATCTTTACCTGATAATGAATCTGGTTATCCAACTTATTTTAAATCGAAAATTTTGTCTATGAAATTTGAAGCTTCTATAAATGTTTTATTTTTAGCTATGAGTGGCTTTTCTATTTGTTCTATCAATCCTGAAGTATCAATTCTATCTTTACATTATTTTAGACCAATAAAGTGATAACAAATTATATTGATCATAAAGGACCAGTTACTTGTTTGGAAACATTCAAATCTGATCAATTATATATATTAAGCGGATCTTGGGATAAGACTATAAAATTATGGAATATAAATGTAATATTTATTATTTTTTTGTAGGAAAACAAAGTCATTAAAACTTTTATTGGTCATTCTGACTTTATCAAATCAATCTGCATTGGAAAATATCAAGATGATTTAGTTTTCTTTTCGGGATCATCGGATAAGAGTATCAAGTTATGGAAGCCTCATCAAAGTAAAGCTATCATAACCATGAAATACCACATAAGTCCAGTAGAAGATGTTCAATATTTTGGTAATCATTTATATTCAGCTTCATCTGATTCATTTATCATAAAATGGGACTCTGATTTCAATGCTCCCCTTATGGTATTTAAGGGACATCATACTACTGTTTATGGTTTATGTTTTGAAGATTATATCTGGTCAGCATCGGCTGATAAAACTGTTCGTAAATGGGATTTTGAAGTAATTTATATCTCTAAATTTTAGTCAGGAAAACTTTATAACGAAATAAGTTTGCCTGATAAAGGTAATCATTTGTTATTTCATAACGATAAATTGCTGATTTGTTCCGGTGATACAATTTTAGTTTATATGGAGAAGGTTGTCCTTTAAAATATTTTGATTTGTAGGAAGAAGAATGGATATGTGATGAAAAACTTGTAGGACATTTTGAAAATGTTTCTTCATTAGTCCTAATTAATGACGTTCTTTATTCATCTGGACTTGATTGTAGTATTAGAAAATGGGATGTTTTTGGCATGCTCTTTTGTTTTGATTTTTAGGCAAGAAATATAAACCAATTTCTAATGTCATCACTATGTCTGTAGAAGAAGAATCGGAACTTTTAGAGTTGATGGACGATTAATGTATTCACATCAATATTTTCACTTTTCGTTCCATGAACCCAAAATAAGTTTAATAAAACTGCCTCATTATTCATCGGGTCCAGGAGTATGAGCCTATAAAAATAATAACATAATGATTACAATCCTTCTGCGGTCATGAGGATTGCTAGGATCATTTCCGAAATCAAGTCTCAAACCATCAAAAGGATAACTTTCTGGAACCTACAAAGGTAACAAAAAACCAAAAGATACATAATTAGGTTCGTTTGGAGCAAAACTAAGAAGATAAACAAGCCCAGAAAAAACGGCGGCAATGATAATTGTATCTCTTAATGAAATCCAAGGACTAATGTGGGGTGGATCTGGGTTGATCATGGTTAATATTTCATCATCTTCGTGTAACTAAAAATATAAAACTAAAGGGTTTGTTACCATTTCATCTTTATTGCAACGCTCTTGCATATCGTCCCAAACCCAAGGATTACGTTCCACCATTTGAATAATAGGCATGTTTGGATAATTACCTATTTGAGGATCAACATTATATTCATATTTCGGTTTTAATTTTGGTGATAATGGGATTTGTGGATAATTGTAATAATTGGGGTCTTCTCTTTCTTTTGCAAATTTCGCCTTAAACGGATTGGTCCATGTTAGATACGAACTTGGTACTCCATATGGATTCTCAAAGACTGGTTCTCCGTCCTTCATCTTTTGACTAGCGTATCGGATATGCTTTATTAGTTTATTTCCTGACTTTATCTGCTGTATTATTCGATTCATTCTTGATTACGTCAAGATAATAATTTTCTGGCTTGGGATTTTTGACCGGCCAAAAAAAGCCGAGAATTTATCAAGTATCTTATCATTACAGACTTTTAATTTGGATAAATATAACTTAAATAATACATTTCATTCAAGCACAAAAATATATTTTGTTCATGATATTTATCCTAAGATAAGGTGTGGTCCGTTATTCCTGTCCAATTTTATAAATTTAAATACAAACAAATTATGTGATTTTTATCACACACATTAAATAAACTTTATTATTATTTATTAAATTAAAGCAATAAAATTTTAATAACATTTATTTTTAAAGATTGAAAATCAAAACAGGGCAAATGCAATCTGCCACTATTAACGAAAATATTGCTTCTAAAAAGACGACTTAAAGAATAAGTACAAAAACTATACATAAGTCTGTAGAAGAAATATGTACTTCTATTTATAAAAAATGTCCTACTAAAATAATCACTTCTAAAGTCAAAATGAAAATACCAAAATATCCTTCCACATATTTCGAGGAGAAATGTATATAAACACTTTGAAAATTAAAAATGAAGCATTAAATTAAATATATTTTATTTTTAAAATAAATATTACACTTCTTATTATTTTAGTTTTTTGACAGGAATAACGGACCATACCTTACTAGTTTTAAAAAAATTGACTTGAATCATATGTTTAAATACATGAATGCGAGTTTAAGATCCCTTATTTCTTCAAATATATTCAACTTTACAATAATATGGCTTTTAAGAAGTTTAAAACGTATTTTTGATCATAGATGCAAAAGATTTGGGTTTGAGACCTAAGCCATAAAAAATCTGATCCTCTGAGTTAATCAATCAAATTTTGCTTTTATATGAATATGTGTGTATTGAGTAATTATTTATTATATTTCAAATACTATTTTATACCCAATTTCTAACATTCTTTACACGTAAACAATTGCATTCAAGAAAGATAAACAAATCAAGAAAATTTGGTTTGATTTGCACAAAATCACATTTTCTTGAATTGCCTTTATAAGACAAACTTATTCAAGAAATCGAAATTGAATATTAATCTCTAGATTTTTTCCTACAGCCAAGACCAAAAACGTTCTATAAAAGCCATTCTACAATACAAAAAAACTATATCAAATATTAATAAGACAAATTCGATGATCCCGAAAAACTTTTCTATAAAAACAACCAAAACACCCTTTTTAATCAACAATGATAAAACTACTACTTTTAGGTCTCTATCAAAGCTTACGAAAGAATGTGATTTTGATGGTATCAGATGGCATGGGATCATCATCACAAACATTTGGAAGAGATTGCTATCAAATCCTAAACGAAAGCAGCCGATTAACGCCATTGGATCATATCCTAGTAGGTTCATCGCGAACTAAATCACATGATAGTTTAGTAACCGATTCAGCGGCTGGTGCTACTGCCTTTTCTTGTATCTTAAAAACCTTCAATGGTGGAACCGGTGGTACTTCTCCCCTCTTAGATTTGATTAAATTTATAGTGAGTCCTGATAAGAGATCTTGTGGTACAATTTTGGAGTCGGCGAAAGAGAATGGCTATTTTACAGGCATGGTTACGACCACAAGCATCACAGATGCGACTCCAGCTTCATTTTCAGCTCATGTCACTGATCGATACAACCAAACTAGTATAGCAGAACATCAGTTGGGGTTTTATGGTCATAAGTACAAGAGATATGTCGACCTAATGATAGGTGGTGGCCAATGTTATTATTTTCCTAAAGGACACTCTGAAAGTTGTAGAAAAAACGACAGAGATATCATGAAAGAAGCTTCTGAAAATGGTTGGAATTTCGTGTTAGATATAGACGGGTTTAACCAATTATCTCAAGATTCTAAACTACCATTAGCGGCTTTGTTCTCTCCTGAAGTACATATCTTGATTATAAAGTTTATATAGCATTTAGCATATGATATTGATAGAGATCCTATTAAGGAGCCTTCTTTAAAAGAGATGGCATTAAAAGCAATCTCAATATTAGATAAAGCAAGTGAAAATGATAAAGGATTTTTCTTACTAATAGAAGGTGGAAAAATAGGTAATTCAGGGGTTTTGATTTTGTAGATTTGGCAAATCATGAGTATTTCTTTAACGATTTTAAACTTTTAAAGTAATGATCCAGGTGCCCATATAAGAGATATTTTGGCTTATTATGAAGCAGCAAAAGTAGTAAAAGCATATGTAGAGAAAATCGAGAACACGGTCATGATATCAGTATACAAAAAACTTATTTAATTTTTTGTTAGGTAAGCGATCATGAAACCGGGGGAATATCTTTGGGTAGAAGAGTTACCGAAGATAAATATGAAAAAGTATATTATCCTGGGATAATACTGAAAATAAAAACATCGACTTTAGTTTTAAGAGATAAGATAAAGTCTATAAGTAAAGATGATCGTGATTCAATCAAAAAAGTTATTGAAGAAACTTGGTCTATTGATGATTTGTCTGATAAAGAATTGGATTCTATTTTGGTCCACTACGAGAATGGTGACGAGATGATGATTAAATTGGGTGACGTCATAAGTTCAAGAGCGAGAATAGGAGTATATAAATCATTTTATTTTATAGTGGACTACTACATCTCATACAGCAGTAGATGTTAATCTTTATGCGTATGGACAAGACGCAGAAAAATTGAGAGGAAGTCATGAGGCAAAATTTATTTTTCTAATTGTTAGAATATTGAGATAGGTGCATTTATTAGCAATTTTTTGCATTTAAAGGTCGATTATATCACTCACTTGTTGAAGTATCGCTCGATATGTTGATTTTTAGCAACGATACTGTCAAGTCTAGATGTAGAGCACGCTCTTGACTGAATAAATTTATTTTACCTTGAATTTTATATATAATTTTGATAAAGAATTAAAACTTCCAACTAAAAATAACACATACAGTTAAACCAAAAAAAAGAGCACCTCAAAAAAAATCAAATTTTAATGTAAATGAAAAATGTTTTTAACTAATTTTAATATAAAATAATTATGTTATTAAATACTTATAATATATAATTTTTTTTATTTAGCTAATTTAATAACAGTTTTATTTGATGAATTAAATTTTTTATGCCAAAAAAATGAGCACTTTTAAAATTTTTAAAATTCTAAATAGAAAAATTAAGAAAATAGTTTTTAAATTATATATATTATATCTACAAGAAATGAGACCACAACAAGAAATAGGAACTATTATTTCACTCTCTAACATTGGAAAAACACAAGTTGAAATATCTAAAAAGTTAATGATTCCAAGAAGTACAGTAGGTAGAATACTGAGAAAACATAACATACTTGAATTCGTTGAAAGAAAGTCTGGATCTGGAAGAAAAAAGATTTTAGAAAACAATGATATTGATGTTATAATGGATAAAATTAAAAAGATCCATTTTTGAGTACTAATGAAATAGCAAAAGAAGTTGAGAAATTTAATGGAAAAGCGGTATGCGCACAAACCATTAGAAATACATTAAATCAGAATTGTTTATGTTGGCGTTCTCCTGCAAAAAACCATATATCACACCAATGAACAAGAAAAAACGATATGATGTTTTAAGTGAGTGGGCATATAGAGATAAGAAATACTGGGAAGATGTTATGTTTACTGATGAATGAAAATTTTGTTATTTAACTGCAAAATACACAAAAAAGTTTGGAGGAAACCATCATCTAGATATGATAATAACAACATTATTCCCACCGTTAAATTTGGAGGGAAAAGTTTGATGGTTTGAGATTCAATGGGAAGCAAGGGTGTAGGTAAAAGAGTATTTATAGATGGGAAAATGAATGCTTTAAAATATGTGAGAATCTTATCTGAAAATCTAAGCAGCTCTAGGGCAAAAATAGGCCTTAAAAGAAATTTTATATTTCAACAGGTTAATGATCCTAAACATACTGCTAGTGATTCAAAGAAATTCTTTCGAAAAAGGCATATAAAATTATTAGAATGGTCGGCGCAATCACCAGACTTAAATCCAATAGAACAGCTATGGTCGTTTATTTAACAACTTGATATTATGAAACCAAAAAACCTTACCGAAATGAAAAATATGGGAAGAAATACCTCCAACATTAACGAAGAAGCTGGTAAATAGTATTCCGAAAAGAATTGAATCGATTTTAAGAGTTAAAGGTGGTAATTCAAAATATTAATAAACTGCTCATTTTTTTGGCATAAAAAATTCAATTTATCAAATAAAACTATTATTAAATTAGCTAAAAAAATTATATATATTATAAGTATTTAATAATATAATTATATTATATTAAAATTAGTTAAAAATATTTTTTATTTCTATTAAAATTTGATTTTTTTGAGGTGCTCATTTTTTTGGTTTAACTGTATTGGTTATTTTTGGCACCATGTTCAAAAAGGAGGAATCTGGAGTTAAGAATAGAAATCTAGTTTTGTAAATTAATCTAAATATGAGATTTTTCCAAAATTCCATAATATAAAAAACTAATAATATACATGTCTAAAGAAAAGCTTCTGTATATTAAATGTTCTGCTATGTATTTATAATAATATATAGCTATTCTACGAACCCAAACATTGATTTTGTTGAGTGTGTTAAATAAATTAAGGCTATGTCAAAGTTTGCAATAAATATAGATTGTCCACTAAATAGGCGCACAAATTATCATAAGCATTTCTACTACTTTTTAATATAAAAGGCTGGTTTAATTTAACTTCAATAAATAGATAAAAATATTTGCAATAATACTATATAATTTAATTTTTATAATCAACATTTTATCCATGCTATTAGGGCAAAAATGAGTTGCATCCAAAAGAGACAATTTTCTTTTTTTGAAAATCAAGCAAATTTTATTAATACAATTACGACTGATGGTTTTGTAGTTCAATATATAAAGAAAAGCGCGATATATGATGCTATTAAAGTATATAAACATTCTTTTAAACTGGGTTACAATAATATCACTATTAGTCTGATCTTAAAATGGCCTATTTAAGATTATGGCGGCATTTTGAACTGCTTTACGAAAAGTGCAATCATCATCATTTGATAAACGAATAAAACCAACATTTCCATGTCTAAAATAAAATTTAATAAACTTGGTATTAATACAAGTACATCATGAAAATTTTCAAGTACGCAAAAGAGTATAAAAGCATATCAAAATTTGTGTCATTTTGCTTGCAAAAATGGTCGAGAAAAAGACCCAAAATCGACAATGAAATTATGCCAATGCTAATGGCGATCAATTGTTAATCGACGATATTGTGATAATAAACATATCGAATCTTATATGATCTTACCATCATATTTACTGTTTTACAAAATATTGTAACTTGAAAGTCAAATGCCAAATTTGGAAATATTCCAGAACCTTTTATAAAAGGACAATATCTGGACAGAAGAATAATTAATGGACATAGTATTTATAATAGATTAATTATAAGTATGATAATAGTTACTTTTTAAAAGTTTGGCATCTTTCCATTTATATTTATTTCTAAAATAGTGTGCATCATTTTTTAGCTAATCAGATCCAATTTGCTGCAAAATTGGAAAGTTCACCAAATTTTACGCAAATAAAGAAGATCATGATGCTTTGATTTATTTGTGAAAGAAAGTATTATAAATATATAAATACCGTAAAATTTTGAATTGATTCAAGTAAATTTTGAGTAGAACTTAAAGAAATGAAACGGGAATTTGGCCAACTTGACACCTTAGATAAATAATTGAATAACTTGAACTAAACATCAATAAAAAATCTCTAAATTATGTATTTCAAAATTCATTAATCAATTAAATAATAAATAAAATTTCACAATTTTTCGTTCATCTTTGATCGAGAAGTTTTATTTTCATTTTTGTGCGGCTATTTAGTGGACAATCTATAGCTATAGATTGTCCACTAAATAGCCGCACAAAATTGAATTGGATATTGCTGATAAAAAAATTGATATAAATAAAACAAAAAGCTATTATTTTTGAGATACCGGAAAAAACATATATTTAATTTCATCCGCTGATTTTGAAATTCCTTTGAATCCTATACACTGCCCGTCAAAAGTGATTCAGTGTTTGGGAAATTCGAACTTAAACGGTAATTCATGGATGAGTAAGACTTCAAGCAAACCAATAGTCATATGGTAGATAGATACAGCCTTTGTCTATAACATTAAAAATATTATAGATATATTTAAATATTGATAGAGATATGATTATTCAAAGTTGAAAGTAGGTGATTCTGTGTTTTGTCGAATTTTTAAAATTTACAAAATTTTCATTCTAGAACATTCTAAAATACCGCAAAATTGTTTATTTTTATTTCAAACCCTTAGCAGAAGGTATTAAGGCTTATTTGGTATGACAAGAAGAACATTAAAGAAAATTGAAACAAGAATTAACGAACTTGCTTTAAATGGAAAATCTTCAAGAAAAATAGCTGAAATTGTTGGAGTTTCACAAGCAACAGTGTTCAGAGTAATAAATAGAGTTGTAAAAAATACTCCAGTGCCTATAATAGGTCGTCTTCTGGTCTTAGATAAGTATGATGAAAAATATATTGGAAGATTAGCAACAAATGGTAAATGCTCCACTCTACAGAAATACAGTGAGAACTCTAGACCTATGCAGAAATATCCGCCTCTTCGAGTACTATACTGCGCACATTAAAATGTAGCAACATCGTATCTAGATACAAAAATAAATGCCCACAATTAAAAAAATCTCATCATCGAGTAAGATCAAAATTTGAAAAAACACACAGAAAGTGGGAAAATAAAGACTGGGATATGGTTATATGGTCAGATAAGACTAAATTAAATCTAGAGGGATCTGATGGACGTGATAGAACTTTCAGAAAAATCTGGGAACCACTCAGAGATCACAATATTACTCAATCAAAAAATTTCGGTGGAGGATCAATTATGGTTTGGGGATGTATGCTTTCATCAGGTGTTTGGTGTCTTTGTAGAATTGATGGCTGTGTTAATGCTGAGATATATTGAGTATTCTGGATGACGAGCTGATGTATAAAATTGACTTGTATGGCTTGGAAAAATCTAAAATAGTCTTTCAAAATGACAATACGTCCTTTCATACCGCTTCAATTATAAAAAAATGGTTCAAAAGAAATGAAATAAAGGTAATGAGATGACCTGCACAATCTCCTGACCTTAACTCAATTGAGTATCAATGGGATCATATGAAAAGAGAGCTAAAAATTCGACCACCATGTAAAGACAAAGATGAACTTTGGGAGAGAATTCAAGATATATGGAACAATATTTCAGCTGAAGTATGTCTTAAGCTTGTTAGTTCAATACCTAGAAGACTCGAACAGATCAGAAAAACCAAGGGCGAGCACACAATCTATTGATTTTTCATTTTTTAAAAAATTCGTCAAAACACTGAATCATTTACTTTCAACTTTGAGTAATCATATCTCTATCGATATTTAAAAGATATCTATAATATTTGGATATGTTATAGACAAAGGCTGTATCTATCTACCATATGAATATTAGCTTGCTCGAAGTCTTACTCATTCAATAATTACCATTTAAGTTCGAACTTTCCAAACACTGAGTCACTTTTTACGTGCAGTGTATTGGATTTCTCCCAGGAGTATTATGCCTTAATTACTCGTTAAAGCTATTAGTTAAAACATGAAATTTTATAAATCTTTTTATATAAATTAAAGTGATTATTTTATTTATTTTTAAATTTCTTATGTTAATTTTTCAATAATGTTGTAAAACTTGATCAAAAAATAGCCCTAAATGAAATTTATCGACTTTGAGTTTATCAATAACTCAGATTAATTAAATTATGGCTAAAAGTCGAAATTCTGTAACAAACAACAGGAATAGTATTTAAATCTAAAAATTCAATCGAACAAATTTGATTTTAATATGTTTTTATTTTATCTGCTTTTGGTTTTTAGTATTGAGTTTATGATAATTAAAACGAATTATTAAGTTATTTTCAATTTTTAATTCAATTACAGTCGTAATTTGATCCAAAAATAGGTAATGCTTTGTTTAGTGACCTTAAACAGGAGATTAATGATCAAAATATCAGTCTTAATTCAACCAATTTTAAATGAATTTTGTATTGCATATTTTCATCTTAAATGGGGTTATAAATTTAACTTCCGGTTTTAAAAACTGTTCTAAACAAAAATAAATTCCCATATTACTAAATGAACCCTGATAGTAAATTGTAAGTATACAAGGTTTTATGACTGAAACAAGGTGGCTTGAGTTCCTGGTGCAACAAGGAGAAGTGAGCCATTAAAATAAACAATACATGCGGTTTTAAAACTAGTATGCTGGTGTTTATTTTATGTGCTCTTTAATTTATTCTCCTTTTGTATTTATATTTTTAGCCATATTATTTACTCTTATTTGGGATTTTATTTATTTACAATCTTAATTAGGAAATCATGATTTTACGTTAATTAAAAACAAATAAAGAGCAATGAATCCACTCGAAGAGCAGGATAAGAATTATAAATAATTGGATCGGAAAATTTTCTATATTTAATTACATTGGTTTCATCAAAGTTTGATGAGCGCTTTCGATACTACACCAACATTTATTTACACCACAAAAGCGTTTTATCAACCAAATTAGGCTAGATTTAATAAAGAAAAATAAATCAACTAAATATGTTTCAAGAATTTATGTGGCTCTAAACAAATAAGGTAATCTATCCTTAAAATTTTAAAATATAACACCCAACTTTGTTTGTGGTGTTTAAAATTATCATTTCATTTTTCTTTTCTATTCCTAATGACTTCTATGCTGATGCACGATTATGAGGATGATGCCCCACTCTTTACCCTAAAGAGCAACTTTGATACAACAGAACTCATCAACAACAAGTATGAAAGAAGTTCAGAACACGAATTGACAGATGATACTTCAATAGAGCTGGAAAGAAACATAAATGCCTTAAAGAATTTCAGCTTTGGCTTCAAGCGATCAAAGTCAACTACTAACTTAAGCGACAGCCTTAAAGAGTATATAATAGAACCTAGTTATGCTAAAGAGGACTACACTTTATCAAGCAAAGATATGGCACCCAAAAAGAAAGGGTTCAGTTTGTTCAATCTATTCAAGAAGAAAAAGAAAGCAACTAAGGAGCAGCCTCCACAGGTGGAGGTAGAAGTGGAGCCGACTAAAGAAGAAGAGCAGAGAGAATATAGCCAAAAGATTAAGAGAATACACGAGGAAGAGTTTGAAAAATTGAGGAAATTGCGAGAACGAGAGAGAGCCAAACAAATCAGCGAGTATTTACCAAGACAGGTCCCTAATAAACAAAATGTGCCTTGGACAAACTCAAGCATGCATCTCAACTCGAATGTTGTCAACAACAAGCCTAGTTATACAAATATGAGTGGATATGGTGCTCAAAATAACATGGGTCAATACCAAAACTATACAAATAACACTTCTTTAACAGATCTGAATAATAGTCAATACAGATCACAGTCGATCAACTATATGCAACATCAGCAACAGCTTTATAACCAGAGGCAATCTACGATGGCACAAAGAAGTCAACAAGTATTGATGGATTACAATCGAAGTAGTAGTAGTGGAAATGTGAGGGAAAATGTACCTACAAGAAATAGCAACTATTCCGTTCAAAGTATACCAAGTGTAGTGCAAGTAGGAAAATTCTATTCCACCCCACAAACCCGAAATTCCAAAGCCACTACACCGATAATGCAGAATCAAACTCCTAGAATGTACAATAGTCCTAATCCACAACAAAGTCCTCGTATTTATAGGCCATCAAAATCTCAATATTTTACTACACCAGTTCAAGCTCCGATGCAACCACCAAACCAATATTATCAGATGTCGAACCCCCAGCTTCCTGTCCAACAACAATATAAGAGCCCACAAATACAACAATACTATAATCAGCTTACTCCCAATGTTTACTATAATCCTCAACAAAGAAGTACACAATATTTAGGAAATCGTACTCAATACAACCCTAATAGTAAGAGTCAAACCAATATTATCAATAATAATAGAAGCCATTTATCTTCAGGTAATTTATATAATAATATTCCTGGTCAACAAAAGAAGATTTATTATCGTAATTCAGTTAATGGCTTATTGATGAATAGTAAGAATAATATTAGTTGCAATAATATCAAAACTCCACCTCTAACTAATAATTCTAGTTGCGTTACTAGTGTGGAAAGTTTGACACCTAATAATCCCTCAAATTATAGATTGAAACATCTTTAAATTTGTATATTGTTTGTATGGTCTGAAGGCCTAATAAAATTTTATGTTTCTTTTATACTTTTCTTACAATATATTTTATTGTTTATTATAAAGCCTCTTTGATCTCAAATGTATGGAATCATGATCAAAATAATCAAAATAGAAGTACACGTAGAAGAAAATAAATTAACCTTCAAAAATCAAAACAAATAAATACCTGATTATTACTTAAAATATCAGTCCCATTAATTAATTTAATGTCTTTGTATTTAGCTTTATTTTTTAACGAAACTACACAATCAAATTCCTGAGAATAATAAGTAGCTTGAACAGTAGCACCAAGAAATGAATCAAACTAAAAATAATTACATCGATTAGAGTGAAATACTAGAGATCCAAATAGGGAAGAGATCACAGACATCCAAAAATATTTATATTGTAATTGATTAGTTTCGACATAAATGGAAACCAAACAACATAAACCAAGAAAAATGCCCGCTAATAAGGTAGCTAAGATACCCAAAAGTGATACACCACCATTAGTACCACTAGGAACCTATCGATTTAGTATATAATGGGTACAGGTTTGAGCGTTGTAATTAATATTGGTCTTGATGTTGATAAAATACCTAATTCACTTGCCCACTAGATCAATAATTGCATATAAATATTACAGTATCACCAATACAACAACCATAATGAGCTACTCTCATCCAAAAAATAGAATATTGGAGGGGTACCGATATAACCGGATAATAAAATTTCATTATATTTGGTTAATCTCGTCGATCCATTTCCTGAAAGGTATAATAATAATGCGTATATAGAGGCAGAAAATGAATTAGAAATCACTTGCTTGCAATTTCTCAAGCCTTCAAATTCATTTGTATGACTTTGATCTAATTTATTCTTGACATCTTGCTTAATCTATGCAACAATAATAAGTGTTCAGTTCGCAAACATAGAATATTATTAATGATGTACCTTAGTTAATTTCGAGCTAGTGATGAAAAATACTAACAGAATGACGACACAAGTAGTCCATCGAGATAATATTGTTAATAGACCTACTAGTCCAGCTGCTATTATTCCATCTTTCGTCAATGATTTCTTACCATTTGAATAATATAATATGACGATTATTAATGGAATTCCATACTTCTTTTCCATGCTCTTTTTCTGGATTTTTGGAAAAACTTAGAATTGACTGGACAAATCAAAGTTTATAATTCGGTGATGAATGCAAATGATTTTATTTTCAAAAAATGTTAGATCAGTACTTGTCTATTTTGATTCTAAATGATGATTAAAAATCGAAGTATCAAGCTCATAATAATATTCAACCTTAGAAGCTGGTTTCAAATCCAAATCAACAAGTCTAATCTTATAAATGAACGAAAGCTTCTTATCCTGATAATCAATGCAAACTTTATTACCATCACTGGTACATCTAAAAACGTTCAGGTAATGGTTTTTAAGATGAAGTACCCTTGGTTAGTTGGTGTAAGGGTTAACATTATTGAACAATCTTTAAACGTAGCAGCCAAAAAGAATAACTGGATTTGAGTGATAACATTATCACGAAAACCTAGATCAAGTGAGGTATCATCTATTATAAATTAAATGAATAATGGGAGATACTTTGTAAAAAAAGTGACAACAATTTCGTAAAATCATAATCTTCTATCTCGCTTGCTTTTATGTCATGTTCATTATACAATTTATAAATATGTTCAATATCGTAAGGATCTAATTGGCTTTGAAGTTTTTTTATTTGATCCAAAACATTGATTTCCAAAAATATCTTCGAGAGTAATTCGATACAAATATCTTTAGCATAACTATAAAGATAAATGTAATGAATAACTTTGATTCAATTTGTAAATCATTAGTAAAATCATCTAAAAACTATTAAAAACAATCAAATTGATAGTGGATGTTTACTTCTGATGGCGAAACTAGTTTCGCTTCATAGAAACATCTTAAATTATTATTATTCATTTCAAACAAATTTCCAATAGCCTTCTTAATCTTCAACTCGTTATTAGAATACAAATCCATTGGACAATATTTGGGTATATCAGTTTCTTTGTTGAGAAACGCCTTATACTTTTTATGTAAACAAAAACGGCATATTTCTTTCTTAAATTGCGTTTTAGAAGAAATATATTGAGAATCAGGCTTAAAACCAGCTTTAGGCTACAAATAAATTAAATTGGCGTGCCTTGATCTCTAAACAAAAAGATTTCTTATTCAAGAATAATAGTGTGTTTTCCATAAGAAGGCCCATTCTTTCAATCTTAGAAAATTCGGTAGCCTTTCTTTTTTCTTTGTAATTCAGGTTTCTAATTTGCTCTAATTTATTCAACAAATCTTCCTCCAATAATACTTCTTCCTATAAATAATATTTTATATAAAATTATACATATTGTGAAATGAAATTATTATCTAAGGCTTTTGAAATGAATTCTTCCAAAAAGACCAAATTTAAATCCTTCTCATTAGTAGGTGGCAATTTATCTACTCGTAATACTTTCTCTTGCTATAAACAATAATTAACTTTATTTGATAAACTAAATCTTTATTCTTTCCTTTGTATATGAATACACAGTTTCGGTTTCCTTCGTTTAGATATTCCCATTTATCGTCAATAACCAACATCAAAATTTAGAAACTTTTGATTAACAAAAACCTAAGCATTGAGATATGGTTGAAGAAATTTATCCACTATATTTTTAAATCATTTCAATGAATTTAAATAACGTAAATTTTACTTTCCTATCATAAGATTTCGATCAATTTAGCAGCTAGCTTATTTTACAAAGTGTGTAAAGTAAAAAGATTGGCTGTAGAATCGATTAAAAGTATAAACTTTGTATATAATTCATCAAAAATAATACATACAAAAAATTTCCAACAATATCTTCAATAGAATCTTTAAGATTTCCATCAAATTAAAAAGAAAACATTTAATTATTTTCATAAGGTCGAATATGGCACTTTATTTTCATTCAGAGTAGTCCCCATTTTACTTATTAAACAATTGGTTGAACAAGAGTGAGAATAATCTAGATTCATTAAAAATTTGGTTGAATTAAGAAGAGAAGCAAAAAGGGACTACTATGAACGAAAATAAAGTGCTATATCTGAGCTTTTAATGAATTCTGGCGTTAATAGCAACAAAATAAGACTTACAAATATATATCTAATAAGTTTAAGTACTTCCTATTGAGTGCTCCTTGACCTTTCTTCTTTTGAATGGAGTGAAATTGCTTTAAGGTATCTCTTGGATGGAATCTACCTAGAAAGATGAAATTTACTTCCACTTCTTCGCTAAAATACATAGAGTCTCTAGAAAAGGATGTTTGAGTGTAAACCATTAATTTAATATCTCTCTTCTTTTGTTTCTTAATTACCAATAAATTGATTTTATTATCAAATTGAAAACAGAAGTCATGTTTTTGGACGTATATTCATAAATGCATATTTTTCAAAAAAACAGAATAAGGTGTCTAAAAAATCCAAGATCAATTTATTTTGATCTGTCCAAACTAAGGTTTATTGTATGATAAACTTTTAACTAGTCACTCATTTTAAGCTATAGCCATGCCACCAATCGTAAGGCTGAGCAGTCTTGAAATGAAAAAATAAAAGACATGAATGGCATAAAAATGGCACAAAATTTTTGAAGCCTCGGTTATAATTCTAGAATATTAATGCATCACAGTGAAAATAGGTTGAGGAAGCAACTAAAATAGCAAGAATTATAACTATCAGATATTTTATGGATAGTAAAGTTGATAAACACATAAATTTATTTTCATTCTTACTATTTTATTCATTCAAGAAACTAAAATTCCTCGACCAATTAGAATAGAATTATGTTTCAAAAGTTTTGCCCCAAATGACTAAATAAATATGGGAATTTATTTTCGTTCAGAGTAGTCCCTTTTTGATTCTTTGCTTAATTCAACCAAATCTTTAATGAATCTAGATTATTCTCACTCTTGTTCAACCAATTGTTTAATAAGTAAAATGGGGACTGCTCTGAACGAAAATAAAGTGCCATATAATAAACGATTATATATAATACAAGTTTAGCTGTTCTATTGTTGTTTTTAAAGAGAAAATAATCATATCTCAACAAAATGTGGCAAAACATGAAAAAGGTGTGCAAACTGCTTGTCTATAAAGGTGACAAAAGACATGCCACAAGAAAGATAATAAAATAGAAGTACCAATGCTAAAAAACAAGATTCCCAATGAATTGAGATTGAACATAATCAAGGCATTGAAAAGTGGTATATCAACTAAGAAGGTAGCAACTATGTTCAAAGTCAAATTATCGACAATCTATAGTATTAATTACATTTATAAAAAAGAAGGTAGATCATGCAAATTAGACGTTGGTGGTGATAGAAAAGCTTTGCTGCAAAAGGAACATCGAGATTATATCTTGACGCTATACGAAGAAAGAGGTGTGACTTTAGAATACATTAAGATGAAAATATTCGAAAAATACGGCATTGAAACATCAAAAAGCACAATATCGAGAGCTATTAATAGCAGTCCTAGGTTCGAAGAAGCTAAGAGTAATAATGGTAGGATTATCACTTTTAAAAATAATGAGATTGATTCCTTGATGCATGAATGTTCACTAAGATCTGAAGTCTTTTACTTGAAAGAAACCAAATTCAACTTTAACAATATCAGCATTTATGTGATGGCAATAATATCAAAAACTGGTGTATTCTTAATAGAACAAAAAGAAACTAGTTTCGTATCATTAGATTGTAGAAATATTATTTATGATTTTATAACAAAGCTGCAGAACACTCATAAGAAAAATTGCTTGCTCATTATGGATAAAACGAAATTATTTTTGAAAGATTGTATTGAAAAATCAAATAACCATGTATTTTTAACCGATTCTAACTCTTGGATCTTCAGTCCTGTTGTTAACATGTTCAATAAGTGGGAATCTTTAATTGATCATGATGAGACTGATTATGATAATTTGATTTTGTTGATCGATAATAACGCTTATAGAACTAGCAGAGAAGATATTGGCAAATATTTTGGTTTTATTGAATGTCATCTTTCATAGCAAATAAATTAAATCTTTTCTGTTTACTTTTAAATTTCTGATCCGATCATTTTACAAAATGCCATAACCAGTATAATTGATTATAACAATAATTTGTTAGAAAATTTAATATAAAACTCAATTTTTGAACAATGCATTGACTACATTTTGTACTCTCATCTTTTTCAAATCGGTATAAGTCTGACCGGTGCCAACAAAAAGGATTGGAGCACCAGAGGTAAAAGTCATAGAAAGAGCAGCACCAACCTAAAATAAACAAAAAAGTTAATTGAAACTTTATCATCAATAGTATCGAACTTTGTAAGAATAATTCCATCTATTTGACGTACTTCTGTAGCACCAGAATAGTTTTTCAAAGCTTGATTAAATTTTGTAAGTTGATCAACTGCCTCATTTCCTACAAGAGCCTCGCCAACAAAAATAATTTTATCAGGCTGATTAACTACAACCAACTACAAAATTCATCGCATGATAGTTTAATACTTTAGCTAAGGATCTCATAAGTGGTTCATTATTTTGCATTCTTCCTGCTGTATCGATCAAAACAACATCAAAATTATTAGAGTCAGCTAAACATATAAACATTTAAAAATACCATATAAAATAGCTTCTTTGGCAATCGAGGCTGCATCTTTACCATAACCTCTTTGGAATAATTCGATCGGCTGGGCCAAGTTAAGTGCATTTAAATTGGTGACATGGGTCTTCAACTGTTCTACTGCACCAGAACGAAAGGTATCACATGCTGCGATCAAGATCTTTAAATTATTTTGAAATAGCCAATAAGCTAACTTTGCTAAATTAGTCGATTTTCCAACGCCATTTACCCCAATCATGGTAATCGTAAAAGGTTTTCCGCTACTTTGTTTCATTTTAATCTCTTTCAACAAATTCAAAGTACCTTTTGGGCTTAATATCGTGGTTATGTTTTTGCGCAACACTTCTTGTACAATATTTTTCAAACCTAAAAATAAAAGTATATTACGATACTTTGAAACGTAGTTAATGGAGTTCCAACCAAACCATTTTTAACTGCATTGCAAATATTATCAACGATAGTTTGAGCCACATTTTTGTTTACTAATTGTCTATTCAGAATTTCCAAAACTGACGTCATATCTTTTTCTTCAATTGGCTTCCCTTCAATTAAATTCTTATAAAGTCCTTTGAAAATATTATCCGTTGGCTTTTTAATATCATCTTCCGAGTCTGATTCATTGTCTGATAGATCTGGTATCTCAAATGTACCATCATCATTCATTATTAAAACTTTGTCATCAATAAGCTATAAAAATTGAAGCAATTTGTAAAGATACTTCCTTACTAGATATAGTAGGGGTCTTCTCATTCTCACTAAAATCTAAACTTTGCATAGCTGATCTAGTAACTTTTCCATCTTCCCATGTAGTGCCTTCTTTTTTGTTTCTATTAAATTAATTACGAAATCATACTTTTTGCCTTTCTTTTTACCGCCTGAATCCATAGTACCTTAAGTAATTACAAATATATATATATATGGTTACCCTTCTTTGTATTCTTTATTTCTTCAAAAGTTCTTGGTACTTTATCTTTGGTCTAAGAATATCAAAAATATGAAATTATACACTAGATTTTTTGCTTTTAGTTTCGTATTTCTTAACAATATCTGAATAACTATTACCAAATCTATCTAGTTTATCTATGAAGGTTTCGAGATCCTCTTCGGTAAGTATAGTCTTATTTAGCATTATTGATTTAATTAGCTCAGCATATTGAGAGATAAATGAATTGAATAAAGCTTCTAGCAAATCATCAACATAACCTAGCTTAAAAATCTTTTGATAAACAATCTGCAAAAGTCTTTGAATGAGGAGGTGATACGACGAATATTAAGCCTAATTCATTATAAAATTTCCAATGAAGCTTTTGGTTATTAATTATGGTGTTATTTCCAGATCCTTTGCTTTCCATTAAGATTAAAGTTATTAATTCATCTATAGTTTCCGATTTCCTTCGGTCTTTTTTGTTGCTGAATAACACCACGCCTCCTTGTGTAAATACATTGAACAAGTCTATCATTACAAAATCAAGAAAATGTAGTTGAATGCAAAACACGCGACTCTATAAAGAAAGTAAAATCAAGAAATGGCATTTAAGATTAAATTATGTTTTTTCGGCTTATTCTTTGCGTTCTATTTATAAAAAATTTAATACTTGTCCACGAGGATATGCCCTGAACCTGAGCTCGATGCTAAAAACCTGACTTGATACCTTTTAGGGTAAAATCCGAAACATTTCGGTTTAAAATCTAGACCTTTTTCGGAATTTAAAAGCAGATTTTTTAAAAATTGATTTGATTTTCAATTATTTTTGCCAAGATTCAATTTTAAAGAAACCTGTTAAAATGGCAATAAATTTTCGAAATATGTTTCTATTCTTTTTGAAAAATAAAAACAAATAAATTTAAAGATAATTTTAAAGATTTTATGTATAAATAGATTAAATGAAAACAGGTTTAAAAACAGATAAGGAGTAAGATTAAATAGGTAGTACTAAGCCATATATAAGTACTCCTAAATAATCCACATTCTAACAACTATCCAACTCTAGCTTTCAATATTTTATGTATATTTTGATTAATAAAACATGATTTATGATTTTATTGCTTTCAATTCCTTATAGACTTCACTCACCTTTATCGAATAAGAACAATAGCAAGCCCTTTTTATAAGACCATTATTTGTTTGATAAATTTTGGCCTAGATTTTCTTTCATTTTTTCACATCAATTTAATTCAATCCTATTTATAAGACTGAGAATTAACTGGAGAAATATCAAATCAAATCCAATAAATTTTAAGAAAAAAAATATTTTCTTGTATAAAATTGTATTTTTCTTTATGTTTATAATCCAATTCATTTTTTACAAAAGTTCTATTTGGAATTATAACCAAGGCTTCAAAAATTTTGTCTCATGAATAGTGAAGGAGCTAATACCCAAGCTGTGAAATCATTTCACAATGAAATGAAGTTGGAAATTAAAAGACGTAAAGGAGTTCTTACTAATAAGAGATGAGTTTTTAAAAGAATTTTTTATAAAAGTCATTAATTTAATAAAAATTTAAGGTTATTTTTCAATATGGGACAAAATTTTTGAAACATAATTCTATTCTAATTAGTCGAGGAATTTTGGTTTCTTGAATGCATAAAATAGTAAGAATGAAAATAAATTTATGTATTTACTATCCATAAAATAACTCTTAGGTATATTTCTTGCCATTTTAGTTGCTTCTTCAACCTATTTTCATTATGATGCATTAATATGGGACAAAATTTTTGAAACATAATTCTATTCTAATTAGTCGAGGAATTTTGGTTTCTTGAATGCATAAAATAGTAAGAATGGAAATAAATTTATGTATTTATCAACTTTACTATCCATAAAACATCTCTTAGCTATATTTCTTGCCATTTTAGTTGCTTCCTCATCCTATTTTCACTATGATGCACTAATATGAAAGAATTATAACCGAGGCTTCAAAAATTTTGTGCCATATTTTTAAAAAAAATATAACTATTAATACGAAATTGATGCGAAAAAAAACGAAATTGGTTCGAACAAATGAAGATAAATCCGTCTCTAAAAACGGTAGCTAAAATTGTGCGAAATTATACCAAATTGATCGAAAAACCTTGTATCAATTCTTCTGCTATTTATAGATCAACTTCATTTCTTCAGCTTTGAAATTGAGAAAGGTAAAATTTAAAACATAACCAAGTAGAAAAACAATAACACAGAACCTGCAAAATATGCATGTGATATTTTTAGAGTCCATATTCGAACTTACATAAATTTTTAGATCATTTATTTTTATAAGCTTTTATGTCATTTTGAAATATTGCATCAACATTTGGACAAGCTGATGTATGCCCCGCGAATCCGACCTGAGGAGTTTATCGGATTTTATACCTCGGGTTACGGATCAGAACGAAGTTTTGGGCTTTATAAGGCCCATATCTTTACATTAAATTTTGGGCTATATGAATCAAAATGTTATAATCATAATATAAATAATTTTGACTAAAAATAATCTTTAAATCGAATATAAATACCAAAAAAAAATTTTATTTAAAAATATATATGGCACTTTATTTTCGTTCAAAGTAGTCCCCATTTTACTTATTAAATAATTGGTTGATCAATAACCTAGATTCATTAAAAATTTGGTTGAATTAAGAGAATCAAAAAGGGACTACTCTGAACGAAAATAAAGAACCATATTTCAATAATTTTATAGTGATAAAAAAACAAAATTACATGTATATTGAAAAATAAACTTGAATTTTTATTAAATTAATGACTTGTATAAAAAATTCTTTTCTATTATTAAAATAAAATCAAAATTCTTTTAAAAACTCACATCTCTTATTAGTAAGAACTCCTTTACGTCTTTTAATTTCCAACTTCATTTCATTGTGAAATGATTCCACAGCTTGGGTATTAACTCCTTCACTATTCATATTTGTGACAAACACTATTGTGCTCAAAATTATAAGAGTTCAAGTTAGAATAAGATTTATGTTCATATATAACACATCATTTTAATCTTAAATTTCTTTTAAATTTCTATGGGCGGGGGGAAATTTTGCGCTTGAGTCTCTTGGGGGGGGGAATTTTGCGTGTGATCCAAAATTTGTAAATATGAATGATAAAAGTATTTTATTGAAAATTACAAAATTTAAATAATGAAAAGGGTATATTATTGTATCATTTTAAAAGCTGCATTTTGTGACTAATTAAATAATGTATAATACTTTATATCGATAAAACTTAACGTAAAGTTTACATATCTCGAATATGTTTTGTTTCAATTAGATTTGAATTTGAAAAGATGGTTACCAAAATATGAAGAGATTTATTAATTTATCGTTAGATGCTGAACCAATTGAGTAATTTTCAATATATTTTTAAAAATATATAACTATTAATACGAAATTGATGCGAAAGAAAACGAAATTAATCCGAACAAATATAAATCAGTCTCTAAAAACGGTAGTCAAAATTGATGCGAAATTATACGAAATTGCTCGAAAAACTCTGTACATCAAGATTATGGAAAATTTGATATAAGCGATTACTATCTACTTGAATTAGTTGAGGCTAATGATAAGATCATTTCCATTGGATTAGCCGAACAAAATTCGCTTTACTTCAAATGAAGAATAAACGGCATTGATAGTTAAGTTTGAATTGAGACCATTTATAAATCAAGTATCTTTTTGAAAGAATAAGGCGATATAGATAACTTTATTTACACATTTAGCTTCAAATAAGAACAAAGATTTATTATGCTCTCGTTGGCGTTACCCAGACGAAACCACGAGGAAGTGAAAGCGTATAGTCCAAAAAGTTGGTAGCTTATAACATTGCTACATATAATCTTATATAAGAGGCATTAACGACTCCTATAAGTTAGTCTTAAGTCTACTAGTTCTTCAGCTTAAATTAATTAGGTACCGTTCAAATCTCCGAAGAGACACAGGGGTAATGACAAGTATGGAGGCACGATGTCAAGACAATGGCTACAACAAACACAATCAACGGTGATGAAGCAACCTAGGAGATCAACAAGGCCTTCTAGTCCATACTTATAACTTGGCAGTCTCAAATGGGTTCTCAGTCTCTACCTCATTTTACTCAACTAATTCATGATATTACAGGAAATCATATTCGTATTTATACTTTTTTAATTAATAAGGGATTGAGATTCAGAGACTATCCCTTTTTGTATTTTTTTAACTAGAAATGCAAATTACGTAGACCTGAATTTCTGGTCCCTTTTAATTAAAGAAGTATAAAAGAAATACAAATTTCGTAAAGTGTAGAACACACTATAGAGACAATTAAGGCTTTACTTTTTGATAAAGACGAGTAATTACATATTATATTATTTATAGACCTCCAACACGAAAAGAATACGATGAGCTCAAAATCAAATACGACGATGCGATTAAAGAAAACGCCAAGCTTAAAAGAAACTATGAATCTATGATTGGAACAAATGCAACTTTGTTATTTGAAAACAAAAGAATTAAGTGCGAATGTGCTAAGTTGCACAAAGATAAAAATAGATTCATTGAGTTCCAAAGCACCTTTTTAGAAGATATGGAGGCGATTAAAGATCAAATATATTGTCTTATCAAAGAGAATACCAAATGAAGTCTCAATTGGAAGAACAAAATGTTAAATTTAATAAAAATCTTGATAGATTCAGAGATGTTCGTTATTATAAGAAAAGTCACTCTAGTCGAAATAACCCATTTGTATTAAATTTGAATGCTACAAAAAAGGATAATGCTTTTAATTAAAGATTTGTTCTTATTCTTCCTTTAATTCACACTTTAACGCTAAACCTACCAAGCCGGGTCATTTGACCCATTTTGGACTTTATACACTGCCCGTCAAAAGTGATTAAGTGTTTGGGAACTTCGAACTTAAATGGTAATTCATGAATGAGTAAGACTTCAAGCAAGCCAATACTCATATGGTAGATAGATACAGCCTTTGTCTATGACATTAAAAATATTATAGATTTATTTTAAATATTGATAGAGATATGATTACTCAAAGTTGAAAGTAAATGATTCAGTGTTTTGACGAATTTTTTAAAAAATGAAAAATAAATAGATTGTGTGCTCGCCCTTGGTTTTTCTGATCTGTTCGAGTCTTCTAGGTATTGAACTAACAAGCTTAAGACATACTTCAGCTGAAATATTGTTCCATATATCTTGAATTCTCTCCCAAAGTTCATCTTTGTCTTTACATGGTGGTCGAATTTTTAGCTCTCTTTTCATATGATCCCATTGATACTCAATTGAGTTAAGGTCAGGAGATTGTGCAAGTCATCTCATTACCTTTATTTCGTTTCTTTCGAACCATTTTTTTATAATTGAAGCGGTATGAGAGGAAGCATTGTCATTTTGAAAGACAATTTTAGATTTGTCCAATCCATACAAGTCAAATGTATACATCAGCTCGTCATCCAGATCACTCTCATATATCTCAGCATTAACACTGCCATCAATTCTACAAAGACACCAAACACCTGATGAAAGCATACATCCCCGAACCATAATTGATCCACCACCGAATTTTTTTATTTGAGTAATATTGTGATCTCTGAGTGATTCCCAGATTTTTCTAAAAGTTCTATCACGTCCATCAGATCCCTCTAGATTTAATTTAGTCTTATCTGACCATATAACCATATCCCAGTCTTTATTTTCCCACTTTCTGTGTGTTTTTTCAAATTCTGATCTTACTCGATGATGAGATTTTTTTAATTGTGGGCATTTATTTTTGTATCTAGATACGATGTTGCTACATTTTAATGTGCGCAGTATAGTACTCGAAGAGGCGGATATTTCTGCATAGGTCTAGAGTTCTCACTGTATTTCTGTAGAGCGGAGCATTTACCATTTGTTGCTAATCTTCCAATATATTTTTCATCATACTTATCTAAGACCAGAAGACGACCTATTATAGGCTCTGGAGTATTTTTTACAACTCTATTTATTACTCTGAACACTGTTGCTTGTGAAACTCCAACAATTTCAGCTATTTTTCTTGAAGATTTTCCATTTAAAGCAAGTTCGTTTATTCTTGTTTCGATTTTCTTTAATGTTCTTCTTGTCATACCAAATAAGCCTTAATACCTTCTGCTAAGGATTTGAAATAAAAATAAACAATTTTGCGGTATTTTAGAATGTTCTAGAATGAAAAATCAGTAAATTTGAAAAATTCGTCAAAACACTGAATCAACTACTTTCAACTTTGAGCAATCATAACTCTATCAATATTTAAAAGATATCTATAATAATTGGAATGTTATAGACAAAGGCTGTATCTATTTACCATATGAGTATTGGCTAGCTCAAAGTATTACTCATTCATGAATTACCATTTAAGTTCGAATTTCCCAAACACTGAATCACTTTTGACGGACAGTGTATATAAAAATTTCAAAATTTTATATTTTATAAATTAAATATTTAATTTAACTATTTTTACTATCTACTTCATATAAACATATAATATATATTTTTTTTCTTTTTCTTTATTAGTTTTATATATATATAAATAATTTACTAAACCTACCAAACCGGGCCATTTGACCAATCAAGAAAAATCAGGGATTTATCTTCTTTTAAATTATTCTAAAGATATGTTTTATTTATAATGTTTTTATTTCTTTAATTATATATAATACATTTTGTAATTTTCAACTCTCTTGTTTGTTACAAGCAGTTTAGTCTGGTTGAACCAACATAGAATTACATTAAAACTTGATGCATATAATACACTTTTAGGAACTAATTAGTAATTATAAAAATGTTTATGTATATGTATTTGCATAATTGAGCTATTTACCCATTTTCTATATTCAAAATTTAGATTCCAGTGATAATATAAAAATTAACGATTATAGGACGTAACCACGAATTCTGCAATCACGAATTTTGCCCCGAATTGCCATAACCACGAATTTTTGAACCGAAAGGCAAATTCTTATAGAATGGATATAATGAGTAAACGTTACAACGAACGCGAAAAGAAATGAAGAATAGTGAAAGTTAAAATAAGTATACACCACTATGAACCTATACTATTTTTATACCAATTGCAAAATCGGTTCTATAATCTAATGATATACCGATTTCGATAATCTATATAGAGAAAATGAGTAAAATTAAGAACGAAATAGATATATTTCATTTTAATGGTTTTATTTTTCTAAAATTTCTAATTTTAAAACTTGTTTAATAATTACTTTTTAGATTTTTTTTCTAAACCATTCATTTTTTTGATTTTTCGGTTCGACCAATTAAATTTTTTGATGTATTTATAATTTTATGGATGATTGATTAGTGAGAAGACACAAAAATAATTTACAGCTTACTAAAGACGGATATATTTACAAAAGTAATGGTACTAAACAAAATGGAAAGAGGTATTATAGATGTGTTTTAAATAGTAAAGGATGCAAAGGTAGTTGTAACGAACTAAATAGTGAAATTAAAATAGGGAAGCTGCATTCGCATGAACAAGATTATGGGCCAATCGAGAATAAGACGTTTTATCAAGAGGTTAAAGAAGCTGCTAGAAGCTCAAGTTCAATTCAAAAGAAGATTATAGCACAATAAACTGGTGGAAAAGATTAATTTCTAATCAATGAAATATTAAATGTCAATGCACTTCAAAAACAGGCACAAAAAGCAAAAGCAAAGAACCATCCACTTGCCCCTTTGAACACCAACGATTTTGTTCTTAGTGGAAGCTATCTTCTTCCAATGAAGAACTTGCCTTTTTTAGTTGTAGATTTGGGAAGAAATAATGAGAGAATATTGGTTTTTTCTACTTTGCGGAACCTACAGATATTGTCTCAATCTGAAAGAATCCACATTGATGGTACATTTAAGGTATCATCGCAATTCTTTACACAGAAGTTCACTATACATGGAGTTGTAGATAGCAACCTTTATCCATTGATTTATGCTGTGACTAGAAAAAGAACTGCAGAAACATATGACCGTATAATTAACATAATTTTAGATAAAGAACCGTTTTTCAATCCACGTTATCTTTTAACAGACTTTAATAAGGCTCAAAATAAGTCCTTCGAGGGAAGATTTGGAAACATAAAATTTCATGGCTGCTACTTTCATCTTCTTAGTTCTTGGACGAAACACATGAAGATATCTAAGCTACTATACAATGATTTTATAAAGAATATTGATAATTTCCGCCATAATATGAGGCGATTGATGGAATTGGCATATTTCCCCCATAAAGATATAACTTTTTGATATTTGTTATTAAGTAAAAGAGAGTTTTATATGAGCATTGAAAACCATCCTATTATCTCCGAGTTCATTAAGTATTTTGAAAATACATGGATTGGTCCAAAAATTGGCAATACACTCCTTTATGGTAAACTGATTTTTGAACACTGTATTTAGAGTTAGCATAATTATGTAAAAGATGGATTTGATACAACCAATAACAAAGTTGAGGGTTTTCATAATGGATTTAGTAAGATTATGGGATGTGATAACCCAACGATATGGACATTCATTGAAAACAACAAGTTAGAGCAGGGAATTACTGAAACAAAAATCATACAAGGCTTCAAAAAATACGAACCCAAGTTGACTAGGGAATAATAAGTAAAAAATCAAAGATTAAAGGCTGCAGTGTTGGCGTATAACGAGAATGAAATATTTAATTATTTGAATAAAATAGCCGCTATTATTTGAAATAAATCTATTATTATCTCTATAAAGATTATCGAAATCGGTATATCATTAGATTACAGAACTGATTTTGCAATTGGTATAAAAATAGTATGGGTTCATAGTGGTGTATGCTTATTTTAACTTTCACTATTCTTCATTTCTTTTCGCGTTCGTTGTAACTTTCACTCATTATATCCATTCTATAACCCCTGCCTTTCGGTTCAAAAATTTCTGGTTCAAATTCGTGGTTGTGGAAATTCGGGATAAAATTCGTGGTTGCAAAATTTGTAGTTACGTCCTATAATCAAAATTATCTGGTCCATATTCATAAGTTAAATTTAATCAATATACCCGTGGGAAAATTAAATTTTTGTTCTTATAAGACTTCGAATACATTAATCTTATAAAACAAAATACAGTTCTGTTTACTTTTGAATTTATTGTGTTATAATATCTAAGTAAAATGTCAAAACCGAGCATAATCAGCAATATTATAGATAAAATAAATGGTAGCTGAGTAGAGTAAGATGTTTTTGAAAAACATCTTATAATTTAAATATGTTTAATATCTATTTATATTTATTACAAAATTGATTCTCTAATATTATAAAGTGTTGGTTTATGCTTATATTGACTCGTATTTTATAATAATTTAATTACTAATAAAAAATCTATCAAGCCGAAAATAATCCAATAAATCCATATCAATCAATTTGGTTTTATATCTTTCTTAGATTTGATTTACCAAATGACTTTTATTATAGTTTCTGGTTGAAAAAATATACCATAAATGATCATCATTATACCAAGATAATAATAAATATTACCTAGTTTGTATTAGAATTATATAAGATAGGAGATTCTATCATTTTAACACATATATTTATATGCGATTCTCGAAAAAAGTAATTGTAGATGAAAACTCATACTTGAAGATAATGCAATATTGGATATAAAATTAAATGAAGCCATTATAATGAAAACTTTTGATAAATTATTAAAGATTTTTTGATTTTTTTAAAAACATCTTATATTACCGGCTACCAAATAAATAATATTGAGTCGGATTATTCTATAAATCATGAAGAAGTTATTTTAATTTGGAGGAAAAGCTATTCTCCAACCATTTCAACTTTTTTGATGATTATTATGAACAAGATGAAAAACCCCTTAAACCAAAACAAACAAACAAGAAAAGATCAAGGAATAAATGGATAATAAGAAGCAAAAATACAAATCTGATTTAATAAGTGCAGATGGAACAGTTTGGGAAGATATATGTGAAGGTGGAAAACCAGGAAGGCAGCCAATCCAGAATGTTTTTAAGGGAATACCAGGGAAAACAGACTATGGAAAGAGAAAAATTATAAATAGAAAAGTATTAACCGCATTTTCATTAATAATTGATAACAAAATTCTGAAATATATTAGAAAATGTACAGAGACAGAAGCAAGTAGACTTTTAGGAAAAAATGGGACCAGACAGAAGAAAAGATAAATGCTTTAATCAGTATTTTATATTGTCGTGGTGCATAAACTATGTCGCACGGAAATTTAGACACCCTATTTTTTGTAAACCAAAGTGTCAATTTGGCTTATAAATAAAAATGAATAAAAAATTAGATATATTTAAACTGTATTATTTTTAATATTTATTTATATATCACTATTTTTTATTAAAAAAGATAGAAAATCAAAAAGGAAATTTATTGATCCAGCATGGAAATTCGGACATTTAAAAATCAATAACTACTATACTTCCCACAAGGTTGTAACACTTCTTTTACAAGTTTAGGCATTGATTGAATTAACTTTTTTTATAAAATTGTCAGGCAAGTTATTCCATAATCTTAGTAGCTCTGTTTTTAACTCATCTGGATCATCGAAGATTTCCCCTCAGCTCTCTCTTCATATAGGCACAGATGTGTTCAATTGCATTCAAGTCGGGGCTTTGGCTTGGTCGAACCAAAGTTTCGACTTCTTTCCGCAAGATATTTCCCAATGAGCTTAGAAGTATGCTTAGGGTCATTATCGTGTTGAAATACGAAGTCATTTAGTCCCACTTTCTTTGTTTATTGCATTAAATTGTACTTTAATATATCCAAATAACCATATATATCCATTTTATAATCTATAAAGATCAAGTTTCCTACTCCTTTGTAAGAAAAACATCCCCAAACCATCACACTAACTTTGCCAAATTTTACTGTCTTTTCTACATACTTAGGATCAAGGCTTTTAGATGGAGGTCGCCATAAATATGAACAGCCATCTGACTTATAAAGATTAATTTACATTCATTTGAAAATATAATATTTTCCCAGTAATTGTCAGGTTAAAATCCACTTTACACACAACTCTTTCCTTTTCTTTATATTTTTTGACGAGATTATAGGTTTCCTGTCAGGAAGTAAGCATAGATGTTAAGGCTATTTAAACATCTTCATATCGTATCATCTGGGAAAATTTTATCCTTATTTTCTTTAAAGATTTTGTTCATTTTTAGGACACTAGCTTTTGGGTTTTCTTCATGAATGGTCTCTATAGCTCTTATATCGTCATTATCAAGTATTAGGGTGTCCAAGAAAATGTGGAGGTAAAAACTTTTTGTTATATCTCAAAAAATACTTTTTAGAAATTGACAAAATTTTAGTATAATTAAGTGTAGTTTCTCTCATTGTCAATGACACTTTTCCAGCGCTCAGACAGACTTTGAACACCATGATACAGCCCTCGATTCATTCCATTTAAAATCGCCATTTCTCAATTTGCTTATCTACTAAAAAGTCCTGTACGAGTTTAGACTTGTGCGGTATCGCATTATCCATTAAAATATAGGAATTAGAAACATTTTTAGTGCTTAACCATATAGAAATTTTTTCGCTTAAAATCGATTTTAAGCGCTCAGCATTGATGTTTCTTTTTCGCTACACAGATGATAAAAAGCGATACCATTGTACTCCATTGCTAAAAGAAACATCCTTTTATCTCCATAACGTTTGTTCATTGCCACTTGTGGTCCCTTTTCACCAGGTTCTAGCCAGGATATCAGTTGATCCTTCTGTGGCACCGTGTACAAACAACACATGTTTCATCAAAAGTTAAAGTTCTTTTCAGCTTTTCTTTAGTCTTACTGTAATTGGAGAGGTTAAATATACAAGCCTGAACCCTGTGGTCCTTCTGATCTGCGTTCACTTCCATTGGTATATAGCGACCATGTCGCTTACTCAACTTTAGATCATCAGTTAAAATTAGATGCACTAATGATTTGGTGATATTCAAACTCTCGCGAATTAGCCTCACACTTACAGCTTTGATTTCCAACAAAAGTCCTTTAACAGCTTCAATAAGTTCTAGTTTTTCATCATTTTCCTTCAGATGGCCTTCAACGAGGTTCTTCTATCGATATCTCTCCTTTCTTAAACCTTAATTGCCATCTCTCAACTGTTCTCAGAGACATTGCACTATTACCTAAAGTATTCTTTAATTCTTGTTGGATTTGAGAAGGACATTTACCATGTAGAGTTAAATATTTAATAATTATACGCTGATCTTGAGCATTAAATGATTCAATCAATTCTTCTTTAAAATTCATTTTGAAAAAAACAAAACTGTGTGTATCATTTATAAATAAATTGTATTCCTATTATATATAATCAATTTTGGTTTCAATTAATTACACTTAAAACGAGGTGTGGAGAAAAATTTTACCGCCACATTTTCTTGGACAACCTAATACTTAAGAATGTTTGCATAAAAGCGAATATGGAAAGTAATTTCAAGATTATCCATTTTCTTTGCATTTTCCATACGATACAAGAGTCTTTGATTCTCTACATCTAAATAATAACTATAGGTAGGATAATTTTTGTAATCATTTAAAATGTTTTTTCGTTGAAAGGAATAATTTCAATCTTTGTATGAGGATTGCTTTCCAAAAAATCCAAGAAAAAATAGAATTTATACTTATATGGCACAATATTTTTGAAGCCTCGGTTATAATTCTAGAAGATTAGTGCATTATAGTGAAAATAGGTTGAGGAAGCAACTAAAATGGCAAAAAATATAACTAACAGATATTTTATGGATAGTAAAGTTGATAAATACATAAATTTATATTCATTCTTACTATTTTATTCATTCAAGAAACTAAAATTCCTCGACTAATTAGAATAGAATTATGTTTCAAAATACATTAGAAGAACATAAGTCTTCTTTATTCTTTTTTAATTCTTCTGCATTAAAATCAGGTAAATGGTTTCCTCTAATTCTTATCAGCTTCAAATTGGAACAAAATCTTCTAATATGGGACAAAATTTTTGAAGCCTCGGTTATAATTCTAATAGAATTTTAATAAAAAAACAATATTCAATA